>PVIH01005838.1:39753-118762 GCA_004025045.1 Sigmodon hispidus
TAAGTTTGATACTGGCTGTCAGCTTCTTGTAAATCGCCTTAATTATATTTAGGTATTCTCCCTGTATTCCTGATCTCTCCAGGGCTTTAATCATAAAGGAGTGTTGGATTTTGTCAAAGGCTTTTTCCGCATCTAAGGATATGATCATGTGGTTTTGTTCCTTTAGTTTGTTTATATGATGGATAACATTTACAGTTTTAGTATGTTAAACCAGCCCTGCATTTCTGGGATGAAGCCTACTTGGTCATGGTGGATGATATCTTTTATGCATTGTTGTTTACGGTTTGCCAAAATATTGTTGAGAATTTTTGCATCAATATTCATGAGGGAAATTGGTCTGTAATTCTCCTTTTTTGTTGTGTCTTTGAGTGGCTTGGGTATTAGGGTGATTGTGGCCTCATAAAAGGAATTTGGCAATATTCTTTCAGCTTCTACTATGTGAAATAGTTTGAGGAGTAACGGTAGTAATTCTTCTTTGAATGTCTGGTAGAATTTGGCACAGAAACCATCCGGACCAGGGCTTTTGTTTTTGGGGAGTTTTTTAATGACAGCTTCAATTTCCTTAAGGGTCATAGGCCTGTTTAGGTAATTAATCTGATCTTCATTTAATTTTGCTAGATGGTACCTGTCCAGAAAGCTGTCCATTTCTTCTAGGTTTTCCATTTTTGTGGAATACAGATTTTCAAAATATGATCTGATAATTCTCTGTATTTCCTGGGGGTCTGTTGTTATGTCCCCCTTTTCATTTCTGATTTTGTTGATTTGAACACACTCTCTCTGTTTTTTGATTAGTTTGGCTAAGGGCTTATCTATCTTGTTAACTTTCTCAAAGAACCAACTCTTAGATTCATTGATTCTTTGTATTGTTCTTTTTGTTTCAATTGTATTGATTTCAGCTCTAAGTTTGATTAATTCCTGCCGTCTACTCCTTCTAGGTGAGTTTGCTTCTAATTGTTCTAAGGCTTTCAGCTGTGCTGTTAGGTCTCTAGTGTGGGGTTTCTCTAGGTTTTTCATAGAGGCATCTAGTGCTATGAATTTTCCTCTTAAGACTGCTTTCATTGTGTCCCAAAAGTGTGGATACGTTGTAGATTCATTTTCATTGAATTCTAGGAAGACTTTGATTTCTTTCTTAATTTCTTCCTTGACCCAGAAATGGTTCAGCTGAGTGATGTTGAGTTTCCATGAGTTGGTAGGCTTTCTTTGGGTTTTGATGTTGTTGAACTCTAACTTTAGGCCCTGGTGGTCCGATATGTTACAAGGGATTATTTCCATTTTTTTTGTATCTGTTGATATTTGCTTTATGACCAATTATGTGGTCAATTTTGGAGAAAGTTCCTTGAGGAGCTGAGCAATATGTATATTCCTTTGCCTTTGGGTAGAAGCTTCTGTAGATATCTATTAAATCCATTTGCATCATAACCTCTTTTAGACTCCTTATTTCTCTGTTGAGGCTCTGTCTGGTTGATCTATCCAGGGTTGAAAGTCGGGTATTGAAGTCTCCCACTATTAGGGTGTAAGAATTGATGTGGGATTCGAGCTTTAGCAGTGTTTCTTTTACATATGTAGGTGCCCCTATATTAGGGGCATAAATATGTAAGACTGAAATCCCCTCTTGACCAATTTTTCCTGTGATGAATAAGTAGTGACCATCTTGGTCCCTTTTTATTGCTTTTAGCTTAAAGTCTACTTTGTTAGATATTAGGATTGCAACCCCTGCTTGTTTCTTAGGACCGTTTGACTGGAAAATCTTTCCCCAACCATTTATTCTAAGCCTGTGTCTGTCTTTGCAGTTGAGGTGTGTTTCTAGTAGGCAACAGAAGGATGGCTTCTGTTGTTGTCTCCATCTTGTTAGTGTGTGACGTTTTAAGGAGCTTTGAGACCATTGATATTAAGGGAAATTAGTGATCATTGATTCATATTTCCTTCCATTTTTGTTGGTAACTTATTTGTATTTCCTTTCTCTATGGTATTCTTCTGTGGAATTACTGATTGTGATTTGTGATTTGTGATTTCGTGGGTGTATCTGGGGTCCTTAGGTTGGAGTTTTCTCTCTAATACTCTCTGTAGTGCTGGATTGGTAGATAGATATTCTTTCAGTCTGACTTTGTCCTGAAATACCTTGTTTACTCCATCTATGGTAATTGATAATTTTGCAGGGTATAGTATTCTAGTTTGGCAGCCATGCTGTTTTAGCGTCAGTATAACTTCTGACCAAACCCTTCTAGCTTTCATCGTTTCCATTGAATAGTCAGGCGTTATTCTGATGGGTCTGCCTTTATATGTGAGTTAGCCCTTTTCTTTTGCAGCTCTAAAATTTTTTCTTTGTTCTGTATGTTTTGTGACTTGATTATAATGTGGTGCGCTGACTTTTTTGGGGGGGTCATATCTGTTTGGTGTTCTGTATGCTTCTTGTATCTTTATAGGCATTTCTTTCTTCAGGTTAGGGAAGTTTTCTTCTATGATTTTATTGCAAACGTTATCTGTGCCTTTGAGCTGGTATTCTTTTCCTTCTTCTATTCCTATTATTCTCACATTAGGTCTTTTCATGGTGTCCCAGATTTCCTGAACATTTTAAGTTATGGCTTTTTTAGTTTTACTATTTTCTTTGACTGATATATCTGTTTGAGCTACTGAGTCTTCCACTTCAGAGATTCTATCTTCCATCTCTTGAACTCTGTTTGTTATGCTTGTATCTGTGGTTTCAGCTTTTTTCTTCAGATTTTCTCTTTCCAGCTTTGCCTCATTTTGTGCCTTTTTTATTGCTTCCATTTCAGCTTTTAGTTCCTGGCATGTTTCTTTCATAGATTTGTTCATCTCTTCCAATTTTTTGTTTGTATTTTCTTCTATTTCTTTAAGGCTATTTTTCATATCCTCTTTGAGAGCTTTGATGATCATCAAAAAGGAATTTTTGGTGTTGCTTCCTTCTGTTTCCTCTTCATTGCTCAGTTCAGGTTTTGTATTTTAAGATTGCCATGCTCTTCTGGAGTTACCATGTTGTTCTTTGTATTATTATGTAATTTTTTGCACTGACGTTTGCCCTTGGCTTCAGTGGTTCATGATTAGATGGGTCCTGGTCAGTTGTGGCACTCGGGCTTGTGTGCCTCCTGTCACCTCTCTGGTCAGGGTATGAGTCTGTCCTTTAGAGACCCCAGAAGTTATCTGTTTGCTCAGTTGGAGGTCGAGGTGAGTAGCCATGCAAATTCCCTCAGCAGCATCTGTGGGTACGATGACAGGCATACTTTATCTGCCCCTGCTACCGAGTGCACTGGGACTTACTCTGCAGACAGCACCTGGTCTCAGAAGCAGAACCACAGAACTGGAACCGATGGGAGCTCAACTCTCCCTCCCTGTCTAGGATATAGGTGCTTGTGCCTGGTGACCCCTCCTCACCTCTGGGCGGGGTCTGAGTCTGTCCTTCAGGTACCCCTGTAGTTATCTGTTCACTCAGTTGGAGGTCGAGGTGGGTAGCCATGCAAATTCTCTCAGCAGCATCTGTGAGTATGGTGACAGGCATACTTTATCTGCCTCTGCTACAGAGTACACTGGGACTTACTCTGCAAACAGCACCTGCTCCCGGAAGCGGACCCACCTTAATTTCTGAGACATTGACTTTTGCAAGATCCTTGTTTTATCAATGTTCTAAAGTGCTTAATATATTCCTCTCCTCTCTACATACATCCAAGAAATTATCTTCAACATTTGTGCCTCTACCAAAATATCAGGAACCTGATTTCACAAGATAAAATTTGGCACCTTAACTATGAGCTGAAGCTGAATTTCTATATTTTTTCTCACAGATACATGAAAATTTAACAATTATATAATTATCTATTTAAATTCTGTCACCTTGCATTATATAATTTTTGCAGGCAGTTATTAGGCCTGTCTCATTTGCCATCCCCATTGTTTCAAGCAAGTGAAAATAAGTAGAAATTATCTGAATTAAAGCAAGGGTAATAAATTTTTTTCAGTACATTTGTTGAATATCAAATTTGGCTACTCAAATGATATTTTCTAAAGTTATGATGAAATTTATAAAAGTTAGTAAATCTGATTATAACACATAATGACTTGATCATTGAAACTTTTCCCCATTATAAAAAAAATAAAAACCTCAAGAAGAAAATTATACTACATTATAGTGGAAACCAAAACACCCAAAAGATATATTTTATTCCTCATATGAATTTTATGAGTATATCTAAATAGATTTTATTTTCTGATCCATAAAATTAATTGGAATTACTGATCCTTCATATACTGTTCATCTGCTGCTACACAGGCATTCCTCTTCAGCTTTCAAGTTTTGCAATATAGGTTCATACTCATGATGGATGCTAAAAATTTTTGACATATCATCATCAACATCAGAACTGTAGAGATTACATAGTAAGTGCATAGTATATACTTATGATGCAGTGCAGTCTAGGAATTATGATAAATACATAATGACATGTATCCTCTATTTTTTTATTATATGGTATCTCTTATTTCCATTGCTCTCAAACCCTTCTCCTCTCTACCTAGTTATATTTACCTTGTCTAATCTCTGACTGATATTTTTATGATCTCTCTACTTCTCCTCTTTTCATAATGCATAGTTGGATTCAGTTCCACAAACTGGTTCTGTTTACTTGGTAACATGCATGTAAGTTGCATTTATGTCTTTTCATTAATCAATGGTTCATTTCCTTTTAATACTGAAGAATATCCCATTATCTGTAGCCTATCTATTCACTAAGGGAAATATGTTGGTAGAGGATTTTCAAACCTACAGTGTCCATTTTTCTAGTGTCAATTGCCTAGTTGCTGAAATCTCTGTATGTTATCCATAAGAGTTTGTAGCATGGTTATCACAGTTATTTCAGTTCTTGGTCTGACAGTTTCAACATTCCTGACATTTTTGAATTTACTTTTTGATGCTTGTGTTTTCTCTTCAAAGTCTTCTATTGTGGCTGGTAGTGGAGCTTCTAGTGATTATTTTGATAGCTATATGTGATGTATTGGATATGATAAATCTGTAAAAAGACCAATAGTAAGGTAGTACCTATGCTCAAGTGGTCAGGAAGCACCTTGTGATCCTATGATTCATTCTGAGTTTTCTAGTGAACTTTCGCTCTGGAAAATGAAATACACATATGCTTATGGTTCCTGTCCTTTCATACTTTAGAAGGGTCAGGATGCCAGAGCAAGCTGGATTTACACATTCCCCTCCCCCAGGTAGTTTATGCTTCATATGTTAAAAATGTAAAAAAAGAAAGATAGGAAGAAGAAAGAAAGAAGGAAGAGAAGAGTAAACAAGCAAACATAATGTGTGTGGTCTGGAAAAAATGATTTTTCTTTCAGATGAGTTGATTTTGTTTTTTGATTTTTTTTAAAGAATGTAACTTATTACTATGTTTCAAAGAGTTGCTATTTCCCTTTTGGGGCCCTTCTGCTCAGACATAAACTTACTTCTTCCAGATATGGGATTTATGACAGAAAAAAGAGAAAAGATTCTAGGATTCCATCCAACTCTAAATAGTGAAACAGTGATCTTTTTTTGGGGGGGGTGATGAAAAGGATAGCATGTTTTTATAAGAGTAAGGAGATGGATTAGTTAAAGGATCATAAATGATTCGAAGGAAATGTATAATAGAGAAACAGTTCTATTGTTCAATTGCTCTGTTTCTAAAGCATTTAGATTGGTCTTATTTGTCACACACTCCCATGTCACACGAATGGCTAACCATTTGGCATTGGACAGCCAGTTGGTGCACTCTTAGGATGGCTACTTTTCCTGTTCACAGTGTTTCAAAAAAATATTATACTATTGGAGAACTTGGCCTCATCTCATTCCAGGGAGCATGAAACTACCACTGTACAGAACCCTTTACAATAATGTAAATAGTAGATCTATGTATCATGCTTTCTTGTTGGACTCTTTTTGGACCTCCAGTCTACAAATAATGACCCAGAGACTTAGACCTGGAGATTTATTATTGATTATGAAAGCTTGCACTTAACTTAGACTTTTCTCCAACTAGCTTAAGTAACTTAACTCACAATTTTTATATCTGTTTTCTTCCATTTAGCTTGGTTATCTTTGCTAAGTACAGCATATCCAACTTTCTCCTAGTCTGCAGGTGGAGAACCTAAATTCCTTCTCTGAGTTTCTCTTTTTCTACCTAGAATTTCCTCTTGCCTAGCTATTGGCTGTTCAGCTTTTTACTACACAAAAAAAACCCAGCAATATATCTTTATATAGTATACAAATCTCCCACATTTATATCATAATTCTTTGTAGTGTCCAGAATGCTCAGCCTTCACATGGATCAACCTCTGGTATAAGTCTTAAACATCCACTAAAGGAGCAATAAAACCACAACTCCTCAATTTATCACTGTTTTCATTATGCCCCACTTTGGGCACTGATTGTGGTACTTGGTTTTTCTATAAAAAGTCTAGTCAATCCAGATAGCAAACCAATGAAAAACAAAACACCACAACAGCAAAACAATTAAATCTAAGTCTAGATTAATGAACCAGTTAATTTACTTGTGTTGGTTATAGACATATGAGTGAGGGTTTACTTGCTAAAACATGTTGAATTAAAGGAAGGTGCATGAATTAAAAGACCACTCCAAGTGTTATAAATAAATACTCATGGAAGCTGCATCTCTGGAGATTTTGGCATGGACTTCAGGCAACTCAGCTTGTTAGAGAATCTTTCCACCCCAATAATTTTTACAGCTTATATAATCTTGAAAAAAGATTGTACAGAAAAAAAAAACCTTGTGAATCAAGTAAATTTTGGGTGATTGGTGAAATTTGTATGCTTTCTTTACTTTTTGAGTCTTGAAGACCCTCCAAGAAAATAGCTACACAACACACAAACAGAGTAGGACATTGTTGTCCAAGAGGAGGGAACTTGTGAGGGAAAAATAATCATTAAAATGTGGATGTCTTCCAGCAGAGTGACCCAGTCTTGATGTTGGCATGAGGAGAGTGGATCTGCCAGGAGTGGATGACCTTGGGACCTCCTGCCCTTGCTGGGGAGGAGATAGGGAAATGTGGAGAAGAGAGAGTGACTGGAAGGGGTGGGAGGAGGAAGGGAGCTTGAACAAGGATATAGATGAATAAAAAATATGACTTTATTCATAATAAAAAAAGAAAAAGTAAATAAATAAATAATCTCTAGCTTCTCTGTAAGAAGAGTCTAATATTTGTGAGTTGTAATTTGGGATTTTGTAAGCATCACAGATTCTGGCAGAGCTTGCTGTTCAAGAGTTTTGATATTGTAAGTTATGAATCTCTGGATTTTCCTGGATTTCTCTTGAATGTGGGGAATAATAATTTGCTTTTTGAGTTTCTGATACATCTAAGAAAGGTTGATTTTTCTGTTTATTCAAATCTGGTCATGTTAAAGAATGGAGTGACAGTTCCTTTTTTAATGTTTTTTCTTTTTAATTTATAAAATAAAGGTTTTTTTATCCATGTATTCCATTGCTCTCCTTCCTTTCCCTCCTCCCTATCCCTCCTAATCTTCTGCCTCACCCTTCCTTGTCTCCTATCCCCTCCCTCAAAAGGGCAAGAAGTGCCAAGATAGGTCAACCCAGCCTGGCACATCCACTTCAGATAAATCCAATTTCCTCATCCTAATTCAAGACAGGGTTAGGGGTTCTTTTGAAGGGGATCAGCTCTGAGGTGCCAGCCCACACACAGAAACACAGCCTGATTCTACCTCTCTAGGCTCTACAAACTCCCTTTGTCAATAGTTATCTACCCTTGGAGGGCCTGGCTCCATTTTCTGATGGTTCCTCAGTGGCTGTTATTGATTCAGTGAGCTCCCCAGATCTCCAGTCAGCCATCACTGTAGGAAGTTTTCTCCTAATTCCTATCCCCTTACTCATACAGATTCTTCTCCCCTGCTCTCAACTGGACTAGGAAATCAGTCCAGTGCTCGGCCATGTATCTCTGCCTCCACCTCTATTCATTGTTGGATGTAGGTTCTGTGATGACACTTAGGGTGGTTATTCATTTGATTATAGGGGAAGTCCTGTCCTGGCACAGCCTCTATTATTGGTTGAAGACCTAGCTATGAATATCCTTTGAGTTCTTGGAGGTTTCCCCAACACCTGGTCTTTTTCCAACCCTACATTTGCTTCCTCTATTAAGATCTCCAACTCTTCCCCTTCCCCTTGCTCTTCCTGTCATGCAATCATCTCCTCTCATGATTTGTTCCCATCTCTTCTTGGTTGCAACTCTTTTTGCTCCTAATTATCTAAGGAAATCTTCTCTATTTTCTCTTCCTAGGGGAATTCCTGAATGACTCAAGTTCCTCCTGATCCCAAGCTGTTCAGGGGTTGTGGTTTGCAGCTTGGGTCTTCTTTTCTTTTTGTCTAAAGTCCATTTATGGTGGGGTGGAATTTCAGTGGCATAGCTGTCTCTGAATCATTATATTCTCCAAACTCCTCACAAATACTCCTGTACCTGATACCCATTGCTTCACCAATTTTTACTTCTGTATTCTTATTTAACTCTTTATTGGTAGACTGCTGGGGATTGATAGACATTTATTCGTGTCTGCTAAGGTACAGTGTCAGTCAGCAGATATGTAAGGGATTTAGTAAGAGATTTTTGAAAGGCCTCCTTTTTTAACTATTGCATATAAAATCTATATATGTCATCATTTTCTGAATCAAAGTAAAAAAATGAAATAGACATGTGGAAATGGGGTAAAAAACATACTGAAAGAACCAGAAATTCTGATAACATCAATGAACTATTGAATTTACTTAATATTTGAACCAGATTTGTGAAATTTAGTAAAGATTTTTTGAACTTGCTGTTTACAACAACTGACTTGATTTCAAAATCTAAAAAAAATGGTAAAGTGAAATAAGTTTTTATTAAGTTATGCTGTCACACATGTAAGAAATAAAAGCAAATTTTCTCTCGACATAAAAATATCTGGACATTTGAAGAAATATTTTGAGAAAAATAAATTTGTATAGTGATTAATAAGATATAAATAGAAGACTAAGTCCCAACCAATGCTGTAGTCTAGAAATTTTGAATATTATCACCTTAGACATATCATAGTTGTTCTTTTTCATCCTGTGAAAAATAGCTAGTAAGGCTATATTGAGTGGTATGAGGAGTAATAGGGGAACATTTAAATGTTGTAAAGACACAATAAGATGATTTTTCATTGTCATAGTACTTTTAGCCATAAGTGCTGATATATACCCTTAGTCCCAACACTTAGACATGCAGATATCTGTGAGTTAAGAGCCAGACTGGTCTTTATTGTAAGACACTACACACTATCTCAAATTCGTTTTTAATTTTATAACATTGCCAAATATTTTTTCTTTTTTTCTGGCAAAAATAAAATTTTATTGGATGTTATAAGGTAGAAAAAATATTTTTTTTTTAAAAAAGAATAATAGAGAATTAAAAGTTGTATAAATATTGATAACCTATAAAGACTTCTTAGACAAACTGTCATGGAATGTAGACCAGAGAGAAATGGAATACAGGCTTCAGACACACATTTTAGGTTGGTGAAACAGAAAAGACAAAGGTCCCTGGTAATGGAAAAGCCTTGATATGTTTTGAGACAGCAAGTCTTTAAGATAATTGAGATTATACAAGGGAATTTATGTGGGAATAAAATTAGTTACAGTCATTTTACTTTATTAAAAATAAACAGCATTTTATCTATGTAATTGCAGAATAAATATATTTTATTTATGTAAAAATATTTTTTAATGTAATTTAAAGTTTGTTGTTTTTTTATTGCTGATTTTCCATTTCTTTATAGACAATAGAAGTGCAAATATTTATATTAATCTTGAGATAAGTATTTTTGTCAAAATGGTTTTCAATTATATTCAGACATGAAACAATTAGAAATCAACATACTGATACCATATATATTTTCTAATTGAAAGAGAATATATTAAGTCTCCATCCTACCCCTGAAGAAGACAGACCTGTAAGAGATACAGGTGAGCTGTGGGCCACATGGCAGACAGATTAATGGAAATGGATTGAATTAAGATGAAAGAGCTAGCTAGTAATGTGCTTAAGACATGGGCCAAACAGTATAAAGTATGTAAGTGTCTGATTCATTTCTTTGGGGGACAAAAGCCACCACGGACCAGGTTACAACAGATGGGCCCAACATGGGCCGAACAACCGCATAAAGCCTAAGAAAGTTTAAAAGCTTAAAAAAGCATTCTAGATCACTGAAACAGAGCCAAAAGGGGCCTTCTGAATTGCATATCTGAATTGATTTATGGTACATAGACGGTGCGGTGTTCAAGCTGGAATTTAAAAGTGGTGTGTCCACAGGCACACAGCTTAAATCCATACATTTCACAGAAGGCTTGGCATAAGTGTGATTGATTTAAGGTTTCTGCTTATATTGAACAGAAAGGAAACAGTTAAAAACAGTTTTTCTGGTAGCAGCATTTCCTGAGTCCACTCTGTTTGCTGGTAGCGGCAGAGATGCAGCGGGCTCCTTTGCCATATTGAAAAGCCACCAAAAGGGGTGGAGTCAGCAATTAAAGTGATACCAACATTTTAAAAGCTCTGGTTGGAAAATAACTAAGAATTCTCAATAAAACAGATTTAGGCTCACAAAACCTCTAAACGGGGTACAATGTATATAAGATACTCATAGGCTTCAGAGAGAGAGAGAGAAAAAAAAAGGTAAAGAAAGCTCTTTAAGAAAGAGAAATAAGAAATAAAGATTAAAAAAAAAAGCCATGAAAGATGGCAGATATACAGAGTCTGGATTATAGTTATTGTGTTTTCTTTTAAATTTTAACTTCTAATGAGCTAACTGCAGAAAGACAATTGATTGCTAAGGCTGCTAAGTTAAACAAATACATAAACTTTAAAGATATCTTGACTTTGAAATCTGTTTATAAGAATATGTTGCTTGAGAAAAGAGTTTCTGCTTTTGTCTCCACAGAAGATCAAAACCTGTGGATTGATTCTAGGCAAATGTGGTTTCATTTGCCAAGGCCACCTGAACATTCTCAACTTCCAAGTTACCAGTTGAGATGATTCAGCCTTAAGACCACATGAGATTGCCATCCTCCTTTCACAACAGGAAGTAGTAAAAGAAAGAAAGCTACGTCCAATTTCTCAAAAATATTGCTTATTAATGTTTGTTTTCATTACAAATGGTTAATGGTCATAGTCAATCTCTTTCAAAAATAATGGGGGAAGGATATGATATAGGAATGATTAGGAAAGATAGATAGATTTTGATGTATTGATATAAACTTAAGGTCAATTTTGTTATGTTGTATGTGTTTTTCTACTCTTGATTAAATTATGATGCTGGTATAACTCATTTAAAATTGTAATGTGTAATTGAGAAATGCAGATTAATAGTCATCTATGATAACCAAACTTATAGTCATGTTAGTTAGGTTTTTCTAGGTATACAAAGATATATTTCAATTAGATAGGTAGTCTTCAAACACTTCAAAGACATGCAGAATATGGCAATTAAAATATTTTAAGAACTTAGACTTTTCTGGACAGTGAGACAGGTCTGCTCCTGGCAGCACCAATTTATTTCAGGAAAATCATGGGCATTGAAGAAACTTCATGTGGAATTTATTTTGTGGCAACAGTTAGGC
Source organism: Sigmodon hispidus (assembly GCA_004025045.1). Taxonomy (NCBI): domain Eukaryota; kingdom Metazoa; phylum Chordata; class Mammalia; order Rodentia; family Cricetidae; genus Sigmodon; species Sigmodon hispidus. The sequence goes on from PVIH01005838.1 coordinate 51,399, forward strand.
ACTGGACAAGAAACTGTTCTGGTATTGACTGCTATAGTATGCTATATAAACTGGACATGCAGGTTCAATAGGAAAGTGACCTTTGAACTTCAGCAGAATAACCCGAGATGGTCCTTTGGGTTCCCGCTTTGCAGAAAAAAATGCCAGGCATTTTTCTGGACACAAGGAGAAGCAACTGATGGACTGTGTCAGATATCCTACATCATGAAAGGTATGCCAGAGACTTTGGGCCATAAAGACTGAAGATAGATGCCCCAACATTACAAAGGAACTTTGGGTGACTGTCCAGGCAGACAGGTGTCATCTCTGTCATTTTCTAGACTTTGGAAGTTGCTTACACTTCCTGTTTATTTAGATAATATTATATTCTTCTGTGGTCTTTGATGTGGTTGAAGGTTTAATAATTATAGATATAGTTTTTTATTTTAAAATGTATATTAGATATGAAGCTTTAGACTCACAATGATAAGGTAGATAATGGAATATTCTCTTTAATTTTGTGAATACAAATAGACTGGATATTGTGACTGTATTTCCTGCTTGAAAGCTGTTCTGTTGTAATTTTGCTATATGGAAATTGAAACCTTCCTTTTTAATTAGACAGAAAAGAGGAGACATGGTGGAAATGCTCTCTGTATGATGTAAATAAAGTAACTGGCTTCGCCTATGTAGAGCACCATAGAAGTGGGTGGAGAATCAGAGGACAGGCAGGTAGGAGAAGGGTGGAGTCAGTCAGTCTCCTTCTGACCCCCGAAGAAGACAGACATGTAAGAGATGCAGGTGAGCCGTGAGCCATGTGGCAGACAGATTAATGGAAATGGGTTGAATTAAGATGAAAGAGCTAGTTAGTAATGTGCTTAAGACATGGGCCAAACAGTAAAAAGTAAAAAAAAAAAAAGTGAACATATTATCCAAATGAAAGTTCTATCTTAATATATAGCACAATGTTCTGTTCTTTAGTAATGTATGATAATATTAATGAATGTTAAATATTAAAATAAATTGTCATTTGCTAACATATTAATCAAATCCCCATTTTGTAATAAGAATATAAACATTTTCTGATAATTTTGTTCTTTACCTCATTTTTAAGTCATAGATCCAATGATTCCCTCTGATAACCTTTCCTCACTTTATTTTCAATAATGACTCTTTAGGGAGCAATGCTATAAGGAATGAGATAGATCACACATCACTGCTGCTGATGTGCTATTTAACCAAGCTGGTGAACCATACAGTGTCATCACAGAGGGTGCCAAATCAACAGTGTGTGCCATGAAGCCTGCACCCCTGTGCACCTAGCAATAATGATAATTTTTTTAGTTCATTAGACAGTCCATGGAACTGCTAAGTAAATTGCAGAGCAAAATTGTGTCATGTGATTTGGAATATACCTTGCATACAGTTTACAGAGGTGTAAACCAGATTGCTGAGTACCTGACTCTCTATTTAGAACCATACAAATAACAAGAATTTAAGCTACATTAGACATAAAAGTGTTCCTAGAATCTAACTTCATGATAATAGTTTGAAGAGGTTTCTTATTTCCAATGGTGTTGTCTCTTAAATTACTTCCTGATTCATAGAATTTCTTGAGTTGAATTCCCGTCCTTGTTTAAAATTCTTTGACTTCATATCATGCTTTTTTAAAATTTCTACTTTTGAGAAATTATTTTGAAAGAATAAACTATGGTGCTTATTTTATTCTTAAATCATTGTCTATTTCCCCACTAAGATAATCAGATTTTTCAAAGAAGTTGTCAGTATTTTGTTTTGTTTTGTTTTGTTTTCTGTCTTCTTTTTGAGTGGTCATATGTTATATGTGTTATATGAGGATTTCACACTAGTTATATGCTAGTAGATTTTACTAAGTTTCTTTCTGCATCAAAAATATAAAATTTTCTTAAATACCTTACTTATAGTTTCTGTGAAGAAATTGTTATACAAAATCAACTACTCCTGTTGTTAGAGAACTTGTCACTTATCACATTTTGGTGATGCATATATTGGTAGTGCAAGTTCTAAAAACACCACATTTTCCTTAACAAACATTAGTAAATGTAAAACTTTTATTTGAAAGAAATGTCTTTGTATCCAAACGGAAGTTCTGTATAATAAAGGAGTTTTATTTATATATTTCTCAGAATTATTTAAGATTAGCAGCGCCTAAACATTCTCTTTGGGTTGAGAATAAGAATCATTATTAATTCATGTAATAAAATAATAATAATATTGAATGTAATATGAAAATCTTTTTCTTAAAGTATTTAGAAAAAACAAACATGACCAACTTTAGTCTTTATTTGAGAACAACCACATCTTAAAGCACTAATAACATAACTGTTAAAATTTCTCAGCTTTATTCTCACTGAATAAAAATAGCTCTTCTTATCTCCTGTATTCTCTGTCAAAATTGATCTCTGACTCTCCTTTTGACAAGGCTTATTTTTATCTTTTTCAACTTGTGTTCTGGTTATAAAATGAATATCTAGGCCATAATAAGCAAAAAGACTGAACTGACAAAGTAAATCCAGACACCTTTGTGAGCATGTTTTTTTTTTTTTTTCAGAAACGTTAGAATATTATAGGTAACATTGTCTGAATGTTTGATAAATCAAAGACGTGAAAAGATAGCACAATTATAGGAAACAATTTATTTTTGTTTCTCTGCTTAATAAGTGAGTTTAGACACAGACAGTATTAGTACTTTTGAAGTCACACAGAGCCCAAATAAACCTTATAGCCTTTTGATTTTACATGTGCATTATGTTAGGCAGCTTAATGAAGGAAAGAATATAAGAAAGAATAATAAGCACTTTAATAAATCATATATCCTTGTGCTATTTAAATGTTTCTTCAAGGTTGATTGAAACTTTAACCTCAGTCTCAATAAAAAAAGAAAAGCTTCAAATTTGCCAGACCTTGAATTTTTACAACACTATGTTGAATTATGCAGTGATCAGTCAATTATTCATCTCCTTCAGCTTGAGATAGCTGTGCTTTGAAAAGCATGCAAAAGTGGGGCTACAGAATGTGATGCTGTGTCAACACATTTCACTCAGGATTGCTTACAAGACAAATTTTTGTTTCAACATTGATTCTAGTTTTCTTGATGTTTGCTTCTAATAAGGCACCTGTTACAAATCAATTTCAGTTTGCATGCTTTAGTTTCTGATTCAGGGTGATGCACTGCCAAAATGACATTGCTGCCTTTTCCATAGATTTCCACGCCCATGTGAGAAATAGAGATCTTTCATATTTCAAGGTAATCAGAACATAAGACTGCAAAACAAACATACTTTTCTGCTAATAGAACAAGCAAGAATTGATGAGCTAGTTCTAAACTTAGAAGAGATTTATTGGGGATAGCTGGAATTTCTAAAATATTTCATCAATAAAATTAATAGAAAGAAGGATGCAAAAGTGTAAATGTGCTAACCTCTCATCAATCTTTCTGCAAGGGAAGCATTCTCTTGGCATGTGGGGAAGGAATAAACACAACAAACATTCTGCTACTCATCAGCTCCTAATGTGGGGCAAGGAGATTGGCTGTGGAGCCTGCTTCTTATTATTATAAAAATGAAAGAACAATCATTCAATAGGATATTTATGAGACAAATCATATAATAATTTGCACTAAGTATTTAAACATGAAATCAGGCTCAAGGTGAACACTAAAAATTGTTTTCTACTTTTAACATGAAAGCAGATTTGAGAAGTCATAGACCACTTACAGTTGCTTTTGTTAAGCAATGCATTTGATTACATATATATATATATATATATATATATATGTATATATGACTGAACACATATTATTTGGGCTACACTGCTGATGACAAATTGTGAAAAATTTCTTTCACAAAGTCTTTTTATGTATTTGAATGTAGTAGTGGGTACTTGAAAAAAGGATGTGTGATGTTTTCCACTTGTTCTGGTCTCACAGAGTGACAGATCTACCTCTCACAATCCCCATCATGATGTTTTCTTGCTTACCTATTTATAGGGTATCCCCAGCATAGTGGAACATTAAGAGAGCCAATATGAATTATGAAATTAAAATATCACTCAATATTCTAAAAGTTAACCTATCTAGGCATCTTAAATTTGACAATAAAAGTGCCCTTCATGTTCATGACTACATTGACTATATAAAACCATATTCAATTCAGTAGCAGTTAAATCCTAAAGTGTTACTTTAAAATACTTTATTAGATTGAGTTTTCAAACAATAAGAATGTACATGTTGTCAAAATATTTATGGTTACAAAATAAGCTTTTTTCAGATTAGCAAAAGAAAGAAATTAAGAATTAAAGATAATATATGTTTAGTTTTAATAGGCACAAAATCTCTAAAACTAACAGCATTTGATAACCACTTAAGTTTTATAATTCAAAACTTATTTATTTATCTTGCTCTCATACGATTTACCTCAATGGCAGCTTTTTGTCCTTCCACTCTTCCTAAGTCTTCCCATCTCTCTTCTCCCCCAGATACACTGCTTTTTCATTTCCCTTTAGAAAAGAACAGGCCTCTCAGTAATGTCAACAAAACTCAGCATCACAAGATGCAATAAAATTAGGCACATAGCCTCATTTCAAGGCTCAAAGAGGCAACCCAGTAGGAGAAAATAGGTTCCACAAAAAATAATGGATATATGAATATGATCTGGTGCAGGCCCATGTAGATTTCATGGTTTCTGCTTCAATTTCTGGGAGCCCTATGAGTCCTACTTAGTTTATTTGGAAAGCTGTGTGCTTCTGGTGTCCTGGACCCCTGTGAGTCCCACAATACTTCTCTCCAACTTTTGTGGAATTTCCTGAGCTCATCCTAATGTTTGTCTTTGGGTCTCAGTATCTGCTTCTATTATCCACTGTAGGAAGCCTCTCTGATGGCAATATGGCTGGGAACAGATCCCATGAATATAGCAGAAAAAAAGCTCAGGCTCCATATCATCCATTACTAAAAAGTCATTGCTAGAGCCAACCTCATAAATTCTGAAATATTTCCACTGCACTAGATTTCCATAATGTCCATGTATTTCAGTATTTTCTCTTCATGTGGAGATGAGATCAAGTAGGGGGAGGGACTCAGGGAGACAGTATGAGGAGGAACATAATATATTCAAGAACAATCTAAAGTTTAGCTAGGCAGATGGCTCAGGGGTTAAACTGTTTAATGTGTAATGATGTGTAAGAATGGGGAATCTGAATTCAGATTGCCAACATCCACATAGAATCTTGATGTGGCTATAGTCATCTGTAATTCTTCTACTACAGTGAGGGTAAGGACAGAAGCATGTCTGAGCCTTGCTGGCAAGGCAGTCTAACCTAAATATCAAGTTCAGTTCAGTACGAGAGTCAGACTCATGAATTATGGTAAAGAGCAGTTAAGATTATCAATCTCTGACTGTCACATATACATACAATAGACACAGACAGATAGCACACACATGCATCTATCTATGTATCTATCTATGTATCTATCTGCTGTCTGTCTGTCTCTCTATCTTTCTATGATATATAATTATTAAATGTTCTTAAATGTTTAAAAATACAGCCATAATTGTAACAGAACTGTGTCAGATCAAATCCATAATTCAATTCCTATAGAAAGATAATTGTAAATGGGAACAACAAGCTTTGTGTATCTGTGTACTATACAGACTTTTGGCTTGTAGGCATCATTGCTTTCAGTAGGGTAATTCTCTTGTTAGAAACATTGAGTAAAACCCAGTGGGGCATGGATAATGATTCTAGGATCAAATGAATCTGCACACATGCATCATTAATTTCAAAAAGACCCTACCTATTATGTTTATTTAAATAACCTTTTAGAATATATAAAATTAAAAAACCTAAACATCCATTGACCTCATTAACAGTGCAATGTTTACTTTAATTTTTTGAAAATTGAAGGAAGTCATGGCAAGTTATTTCACATGTTTTAATGATTGTCCCTATATATAGTTTTTGCAGGTAAGAAATGGTAAATGGATCCACTGGGGAAAGAAGAATGGCTTCAGGAGAAAGAAGAAACATTGGATGATAACTGAGAAACACTGAAACTGAGCAAGCATGTTTGGGGTGAGATGTGGATTCACTTTTCTGATCTAAAACAAGCTACCAATACATGACTGTAGTCAAATGGTTAAAATAAATAGATCACACATTATGAATTAAAAATAGAAGCAGATATTTATCAAGGAAGTTTTTGTAGAATGAAATGAGATACTTTTCTAATATACTTCTTACAGTCCTTAGCATTTGATATGTGTTCACACATAGTATTTGCTGACATGAAATGGTCTGAAACGAAGAGTATTTTTTTGCAACCTTACAAACTTCTGAACAAATCTATTATTGATATTATTATTATTTTACATTCAATATTTACTAGCTTTATTGCTGATTAACATTAACGTTTCTTCTCTTTGCTGCTTCTATCTTTTTCAGATTTATGTTTCATCAACAACTTTCTATGATCACCTACCTGTATACCTATTCAAACATTTATACGATTTATCTAACAGATTGTATAAGGTAACAACTTTACATCTCATTTTAATGTTGAAATGATGTTTTATTTTACTTTCTCCAAATACTTGCTTCAAAAACATGTATTAGTTTAATCTTTTAATATATAATCACATAATCTTTGAAAAATCCAAAAAGTATAGAATATTAAGTCTTCTACTAGAATTTAGTCAGGATGCCCAGGAGTAGAACATGGGTTTGATAAGTTAAACATTTAACGGCACTTTCTTAGGTGATACTTAAACTTTAGAAACAATTTAAAAATATTTGATATTGCTTTTCTATAGTAGTATTAATGTACAAGGGCCAGAAATAAGTAAAGAAGTAAACAACTTGTTAGAGCAAACAGTTTTACTTTTGAATTTGTTTATTAATGTCTCATCTTGCTCCTAAAAGTGATCAATCTAGTTTTGAAATGATAAGCACTAAGGAATGCTAAAATAGATGAAAAGAACTGCAGCTAGGAAGAGACTAGCAAAAGGGATAGAAAATTAAAATAAATTTGGAATGGAGGTTACTATAAAATATTCAGTCTAAAGAATTATGCAATTGCTAAACACAATCCACAACTTTTATTCTCAGCTTAGGTCAGTCAAAACAAGAGAAGAATAGCAAGATTTACTGTTTTGATGAATGTCATATAATGGCAGGCTGATAGAAGAAGAATCATTGCTATTTCTGGTAGACAGACTGGAGCTAAACTTTGATAGTTTGTATATAAATAATGTTTAATTAATATATATAATTGAGATTTTGACAAGCATAATTATAAAAATTGCTAGAAAAACAAGGTATGTAACTATGTAAACTGAAGATATTGTAGAAGCTAATGTCATTTTAATGTTGTATATATAATTTTGTAACTTGCAAGTGTGTGTGTGGGTAACTTATAAACATGGTTGTATAAATTGTAAGTTTAATCTTACATATTTTTAAATGTATAGATTTCTTTTTTCTAAGAAAACACTGTAGCCTTAGAATGAAATACTGCCTTTCCTCTAATCACTACAGAGGTAATAACATGTTGCTGAATGGGCTTCTTCTGCTAAAACCAGTCCAAGTGATGAGGCCATTATAATTTAGGGTGTGTTCCATCCTTTTGAAAGAGGTAATTCCACATGAGATGACTGTAATAGATACAGTATGCTGTGATGTAGTATACAATAATAGAGTGTAATATACCATTGTATGACTGTGAGCCTAGAATGACAGTCCTGGACCAAATGACTTAGGACGATCAATTTGATTTACACATAGGAGTTGATGCAAACCAAGGCACCTGAACATCATGAAATCCATTTAGTTTTACCTACAGTGATGGAGGCTTAGAAAATAGTCATTTTCTTTCCATCTTTTCTTGCTGTTCAATTTTGGTTGAGTGCCATATAATGTGCTGAAATAAACTGTCAACATACACTTCAGCTGCTCATTGGCAAAAAGCACTGCTGCTTTCTAGGTGTTTGACAAAGTGTCTATGGCATCAACACAGAATCTCATAAGTAGCAAATTAGATGTATATCATGCTATAGTGAAATGCTGCTCTGCTGATAATACTATCCATGTGTACTTTTACATCTATGATTTCTTTTAAATTCAATTCAACACATATTTATTGAGAAGTTGATGCACAAGTGTTATGCTGAGTGCTGGGAATACAAAAATGAATAATACATGGTCCCTGAAATTGAGACAATCACAATTTCCTGGGCAATGCAGGTGTAAAACAAATAAATTACAATAAAATATGAAAATACTTTCAGATGCATAAGTAAATGTGCTGTGGGAGCTAAAAGAAAAGAATGAATAACTTACAGGAAAGTTACTAAACAAGTGTCATATGACCTTGACTTTATAGAAAGTAATGATATTCCCTATTCTATGTGAGAAAAATCTTAAAATAAAGTCACTCTTTTGATGAGAAAATAAATCTTGAGATTAAGCTACCTGTAAAATGAAATTTAGATATAGGTAAGACTGGGTATTAGTTACACACACCTAAGATTTCCTTCACATACTCCCATTCTCATCTGTCTCCAGATCCTTGGACATTTGTTTCACTCAAGTCACCATTGTTGTATGAGCTCTGCCCATCCTAATGCAAATATTGTACCTAGTGTCCACATGTGGACCTTTCCCCATAGGTTCTATTTGCTCCTTATGCCAGTGTGATAAGAGATAAGAATTTCCTCTTCTGATCTTGACCTCTTTGCTCATATAATCTCTCCTCTCTCTCTTACTGGATTGAGAGCTTGACCCAGTGCATTACAGTGGTCAACAATTTGATTGTAGGGGAAAATCAGTTCAAGCATTCTCTTTACTGTTGCTTGGAATCTTAGCTAGAGTTATGTTTGTGGATTCTTGGTTATTTCCCTAGTTCTAGGAAACTAGGAAACAGACAGCTGACCCAAGATATTTGGGGCTCACTGACTCTGGACTGACAGCTGGGGAACCTTCATGGACTGAATTATACCCTCTGAATGTGAATGACAGTTGTGTGATGGGATAGTTTAAGAAACTTTTGGCAGTGCAGCCAGAATTTATTTCTGATGCATGATATGGCTTTTTGGCTCATTCCCTGTAGAGGGATGCCTTGATACAGGGAGAAGGGGCTTGGTCCTGCCTCAATTTCATATGTCAGACTGTATTGTTTGACTGACTCCCTCTTGGGGTCCTTACCATTTCTGAGGAGTGGATGTGGGGATGTGGTGGGAGAAAGCTGGGGGTGATTTGCAAGAAGGGAATAAGGGGAAATTCTGGTTGTTATGTAAACACAGAAGCACATATTTAGGAGACCCAGAGGTGATACACTTGTCAATTATCTTAGGATTGCTATTGCTGTGATAAAATATCATAACTAAAAAGCAAGTCTGAAGAAGAAAGGTTTATTTGGCTTACACTCTCATATTACTGTTCATCATCTAAGGAAGCCAGGGCAGGAATTTAAGCAGGGCAGAAACCTGGAGGCAGGAACTCATGCATATCCTATAGAGGGGTACTACTTATTGGCTTGTTTCCCCTGGCTTGCTCAGCTTTTTTTTTTTTTTTTTTTTTTTTTTTTTAATAAAACAAAGGGCCACCAATACCATCAGCCATGAGATGATGGTACCACTCATGATGTGTTGGGCCCTCTCCCAATAATCAATCATTAATTAAGAAAATGTCTTACAATTGGATCTTATGGAGGTACTTTTAACAATTGAGGTTCACACATTCAAGATAACTAGTTTGTGTGTACAGTCGACATAAGACTAGTCATCACAACATCTTTGCATCTACAAACATCTAGTACACAGGAATCAATGCAATTCATGAGCAAAAAGTAAGTTTTTTTTCTTTTTTTCTCAAAATAGAATTCCTTTGTTTGCATAGTTTTAGAACATTGTTGGAGGTATTTCATCATTCCACCACAGGAACATTTGCCAGCAATAAGTGTCTCTATTTTAATTTCAATCCCTTTGTCTATTGCCTTTTTATTTTGTTTTTATTCTTTATTCTTCCTTCCCTATGATTTTATCTCCTGATAGTATTGTTCCGTGGGAAAAACAATTTGGTCAGAACCAAGGAAACTGCAATATGTAGGGATTAAATTGAGAAAAGAAATTTACTCAGTTATTTAAATAGGAAAATTTAACATAATGAATTATAAGTTACAATAGTGGTAAAAAATATCAAACAATTTATAAATAAAAATAATGCATAAAAGTGATAAGAATGGCAAATAAAGATAAACCATTATCTATAGGGTGTGGTTATAACATGCCAAGAGATTGGCATAGTTGGCTGTGTGACTGTTGGAGGACTAATGTTTAATTCACCACAATAACCAGACACTGGAGGCAGCAGTACTGAGGATACTTGGTATTCAAGGCCATAGATAGCCTACAGGACCTTGTTGCCTGCTAAAAAACTCTATAATATAGGTCACAAGACCCAAGAAAGCAGGACACTGGATAAATCGTCTTCATTTCACAAATTTCAGTGAGTATTCAAACCAGGAAGGAGTTAGAAAGTTCTATTCACTGACCTTTACTGATGAAGCACTATGGTCACAGCAAGGTCTTCCAAGGACTCTGATTCATTTTTTAAAATTTATTTATTTATTATGTATACAGCATTCTGCCTCCACTATGCCTGTGTGCCAGAAGAGGGCAACAGCTCTCAAGATAGATGGTTGTAAGCCACCTTGTGGTTGTTGGGAATTGAACTCAGGACCTCTGGGAGAACAGTCAGTGATCTTAACCTCTGAGCCATCTCTCCAGCCCTGACTCTGATCCATTTTATCCAAGTAAATAAAAAGAACTTTCATGTTTTTAAAAAGTTAAGTAGTAGTGGATTGCATCTGGTATGTAAACTAAGAACAATCTAAAAAAAATGTTACAAGACTATAAAACATTTGGTCAATTGATCATAATATTTTAGAAGTGGGCAGAGAAAATATGCTAGTAAAGACTGAATGAGGTTGTTCCTATATACTCATATTATAAATTTTCTTTTCTTTTATATTTTTTATTCAATTGAAACTAATAAAGATATGTACTAAGGCAGCCATTTTCATATTTAGCTATTTGTATTTTATTAGCATAAGGATAATTACAATAAAGCACAATATATAGGAATTCAAGGATAGTTCTGTATTCAGAAAATGTGCCTACATCACCATTATAAAGTCAAATACACATGCTATGCCACCTGATATGATACAAGGAAGATATAAAACCACCTTGATGGCATTCTGATAAAACAAAAATGTAAAACATGAAATAGATGCAGCACCACTGAAGAACAGTGATTAAAATACCTTCTCTAAATATCAATACTATGAGTAAAAAAGGTGTGAGTAAATTGAGTGTCCCAGATACATATCTGACATTGTCTAAGATAATAGTCAAAACTATCACTTAGCTAATTAAAAAGATTCTAATATGGGTTTATATAAAAGTACTGTTATATCAATGCTAAATTGCAATTGTAATTGGGAATAATATTTTATTTATTCCTTAAGAATCTTATACCTGTATATGCTGTAATTTGATCATCTCAGCTCTAATCATTGCACTTTCCAATACCTCCAGTACCCTTACCAAAACATCTCCCTCCCATCTTCATGCCATCCTTTGTTTTATTTGTTATAGCATATTGAACCTGATTGGTGCTGCCAAGTGTGTTTGAGTAAGCATTCATTCAGTGGATTATTGGCAAACTATCATTGGTCGCATCTATGAAGAAAATGACTCTCCCAACCCTATAAGTCACAAACTGCCATTAACTCCTTATTGAAGTGTTATGAATCCCCACTCCATTCATGATGGAATAGCTTGGTTTTGTGCAAGTAACTACATCTACTAAAACTCACAAATTCAATAGTCATGTCATATACATATGATAACATTTCATGGCACTGTTTTTCATCCTTTGGACTTACATTCTTTTCATACCTCCTCTCTTTATGTTCTCTGAGCCTTTGTTAAAAGAGATTGGTATAAATGATATAGATGTCACATTTAAGGCTGTACTCATAGTAAACAATGTTTAACATTTTAATCAATTGTGCTGCTCCAAATTTATCACTGCTTAAGGTTGGGGAGCTTTTCTGGCAAAGTAAGAGAGCAGCACAGAACTATGATTAAAAAATATGAAGAAAGCAGTTTGGCAGCATGACCATTTATCAAAGTAATAATATTAGATCCCTACCCAGGTTCTATGGCCTCCAAGTCATGAGATTATAATCAGCTTTAGAGTATGAAACTTGAATTCTCTTGTGCCATTATTCTATAATTATTTCTTGAAGCTCAATATTGTAGCATTCAGAGTTCAGTGACATATAAAAACATTGATAGTGATACCTGCATAGCACCATGCAAAATTTGTAAGCTAACCAGTTTAAATTTTCTATAATGAAAATATGTAATGTTTTCATCAAGAAAGATTTACTGTCTAATTACAATGGTCACTGAAGATGAATGAGAGTCTTCTGTGATCTTCTTAACCAAAATCTTGTAAAGAGGTATACTATGTTTCACAGTGAAATTTTTGCTTAATAATCAAAGTATTTTATGGATAACATAGTCCATACATATTGAGTAATTCCATTCAAATTCATTAATTTGTAATTAGTTTACTCTGTAAGGCTTTCATCTAAAACTTTGATTTTGTTTAAACTACTCCCTAGTCTATGTTCAAGCACATCTTCCTGCTTTCATTCCCACTAAACCCTCAACTTATCTGTGTCTATCCTCTTTTTTTAATATCACATGTTTTTAATATACACTCTCTAATTACATTTATCAATACTGTCTATAACCAGTGTCAAAATCAATATTTTTAAAACTTTTATCACATTATTTGGATAAAATGTTAACAATTACAATATTTAGAAAGTACCATGAAGTTTTTTCTCATTTCTGCATATTTTCCCCCACAGACTCTAGTGTCTACTATTCTATTCTAAACTATTTTGTGGTGAATATTTTTATGTTCTGGATATAAATAGGAACATGTGTTACTTTTCATTCTATATGTGGATTATTAAACCAGTAGGAGGGACAAATATTTACAATTTATCAGAACATGATCCCACATTTATTTTTAGCCTATATATTTTATTCCTACTGGTTATGTGTCATAGAAGTGGGAGATTTTATATATGTAAATTGAAACTGATGATAATCAATTATATTTTCCAGCTGTAAAACCTGGGAGCTACAGTAGCGGCCTACCTGGAAAAATAGACCTACTGATGCAATAGTGGCACAAATATTATGGAAATAACCAACTACTATCAGCTTAGATTTAAGGCCACTCTACAACATAGATGGCACAATTATTAGATGTTGTATTATGCTTCTAGCCTGAACTTTTGGGCCCATCCCTGAAATTCAAACCCACAGAAACACACAGATGCTTGTATTAATGTTATGCTGATCAGACTATGACTTTGGCATACTGTTAGCTAAATATTGCTCTAAAACTAACCATCATTTTTATCTTCTTCAGCCATGTGGCTGCAGCTCAGTACCTCTTCTCAGCAGCATTTAAACTTCTTTCCTTTGCATCTCCTGGCATCTTTGTGGCCTCTGCTCTGCTCTCAGATGTTCCCAGAGTTTTTTTTAATCTAATAGCCCTGCCTACACTTTCTGTCTGCCTCTGGCCAATCAGCTATTCATTAAACCATTAGGAGGGACAAATATTTACAGTATACTATAATCCTACTATAAATAGGCCATGAACTTGTGAGTAGACAGGACATAGAGCTATGGAAAAGCATACCACTATTATTCTATGAGATATAGTATTACACTTAATCAAAATATCTTTTTAGTAAACCTTAAATTATTATGTCTCTCAAAAATAGTATCAGGAGCTTGATTGGGACCTTGGGACCTTGTACTCTTGCTGGGAAGGAGATAAAGAGATGTGGAGAGGAGAAAGTGACTGGGAGGGTGGGAGGAGGAAGAGGGCTTAAACAAGGTTATACACGGATAAAAAATATGACTTTATTCATAATAAGAAAAAATTAACACAGAGACTCACATTTGATCAACATACAGAGTTTATATGATTTTGAAGTACTTGGCCTTAAATAAAATCTATCTTTCATAACCCCTCCATCTGGGAATTTGATTTCCTGTTTAGCTCTAGACATATTATAACTTAACTGGTGACTCAGTTTTTTAACATTTTAAATTTGAGATGTATATCCAATACTTAATATTCTGTGATCAAATACATCATGATGAAAAACGTACGGATGGCATCCAGTGTAGCTTGATCGCTTTTGACAAACCAGGAAACAAAGAGAAGGGAAAGAGGAAAGAGCATAATTCAGCTGTCTTTCTCCTTACTCTGCTTATTTAGTTAAGGTGCCCTAGCCAAAAAGATTACATTGCCTTTACTCAGGACAAGTCTTCCTCTTCAACTAATCATTGTTGGAAATATTTGTACAGATATACTTACACTTGTATCTCACTTATGTCCTAGGGATTATTAGTCTTACTTTTAATTTTTGAAATTAAAATATATTTATATCATTTTCTCTTTCTTTTAAATCAATATACACCCTCTAGACTATCTCTCTCCATCTCTCTCTCAAAATCATAGCCTCCAATTTTTTCAAGTGTTGCTACACAACACAGTCCTAAATATAAAATACAATCCTCTCATTTCATTAGATATTACTTGTATGCATATGATTTGATAATCACAGTTAAGCATCAAAATATCTAAGATGCTATAGCAATTTTATAATATGAAAATAACATATAAAAAGATAGATATTTAGTTAAACATGCCCAGAAATTTACTGATAAATTTGTGAGACACACACTGGCTTAACATACTGACATATAGACTCAGAGCACAAATGCTCTACACATAAAAATATTATATAAATGCCTGTATTCTGAGAACTCAGAAAATGATTGATAGGTTGATTGTATGCCTGTAATTAAAGGTGTAGGATACTGTCTGATATACATAAAACTACCTAAGTAAGAATGTCTGTGTGGAAAATACTCATGTTTCAAATTCAAGCATACTTTAGCAAAGTAAAGGGAAATAATAGGAATCTCTTCAGTGTCAACTAAAACTGTAACCAGTCAGTTGGAACACTGGTGTTCATACTTTCTGAATTAATACTAATATGGAAGTGCAGTTTGACACATTTAAAACATAGGCACAAAAGTGATCATATCACATATAACTAAGGTGTATAATTAAGACCATACCTCCAAGGAATTACCACAAACTTGAGAAGACAAATAGAAAACTATTAAAAGAAATATAGGATCCTGGTGTGCACGCACATACACACACAACTACTACCACTGCTAACACCACCACCATACAGGTTAAAAAAAAAAGGAGAGAGAAAGAAGATGAAATTACACTATAGAAAGTAGTCAGTAATATTGTATTAATGGTATTTTTGTTATCTCAAAACTTATGCTAAATCTATGTGAAATATTAGTGCAAGGAGAAATTTTAGTGAAGGAAATGGGGGGATACTTCATGATTTTTCTTTAACTATAAAGTTAACTCAATTTGGAATTTCTTTTTCTTATTTATTCTTTGTGTGTTTCACACCATGCATCTCTAACCCATGCATTGCCACATCAATTTGTATCTACCCTCTGTGGAAGTGTCTTTTTATTTCAAGAAATTTTATATCTATCTATCTATCTATCTATCTATCTATCTATCTATCTATCTAGATAGATAGATAGATAGATAGATAGATATAAAGCCAAAGAACTTGTCAGTATGTAATTATTGTAAATGAAGCTTGTAGAATGACTAACCAGTGTCCTGTATGTGTCTTATGGTCTTGCTCAATCCTGTCTACTACAAGGTAGATGAAAAGTAGGTGGTAACACAAGTGAGATATCATGAGGGATGTTACTCCAGTCTCATGGTCTGGTTCTCCACACTGCAGCTAATGTAATATTCTGCCATGACAAGCTGTTTTCAGCTCATTTTCTAATTTATGCCAGATTTATTGGGAAGCAGCCTTCTATAGCTTTAAACTACAGATTTTACACTGTCAAATTTCACTTGCTACTTTGTTTTTTTAAAGCTTATTTATAGATATATCTAAAGGTGAAATTTACTTTAAAGTTTGATATTGAGGCTAAAAATATAACTGAATGATTCTGTCTTATAAAAATACATGTTGGGTTTTTCAAAGTTGGATACAAATCAATCATAAGTGTAATGCTTAATGCTGCTGATATGTCAGTCATTTGCCAGAATGGTGTGACATTCATGCTGTTAAATGAATGTTTTCATTTCCCAGAGGAGTGATCTGCTGTCCATCCTTATAATATGGAGTATTGTTCCCAGGCTATTTACATCAGCACTGCTTTGATACAATGGGCCTATTTCATTGGACTACACAAATTGAGGGATGCTTTTACATAAAATGGGGAAGAACATATCAACATGCTGCTTGTGATTAATCAGAGATAGTGTGACAACAAGAAGATGCATCAGAATATAAGAGGACTATTATGGACACCAACTTTAATAATGTATAGTATACATTTAAACAACCTTATTTGGAAAAGATCCATATTGACTATGTGCATCAAAACAGTGATTTACTGGAGCTTTTTCTTGTGCGTTATGATGATGTGACTAGAAGCAGGAAACAGCATTTGTATTTTCAATCATCTAATGAGTTCTGTCCTAAAACGTAGATCTTTTAAAGTGCACTTTTTACAGATATGTTTATGTAAATGTTTGTGAGCTTTTATAGATAGATTCAGAGACTGTCTTGATTTTTTTTCTTTTAAGGATTTTAAGCAATGTTGTGTAAATTATCTTCCTTTTTAAAAACATGATTAATATCCCAGATAGGTAAGAAATCTATAAACTGAATCTGTAGATTCAAAGGGCTATATTTCTCATTCCTTTTTTATTGCTACTGAATAAGAACTAATCTCATAAACTAGTAAGCATCACTTGAGAGATATGCTAGAAAATCAAGAAGAGCTTTGTGAAAAGAAAGAACATTTGTCAGTAATTATTCATTAAATATGTACATTGATTAAATACAAAGATTTTAAGAAGCTGGTTTCTTTAAAAATTTTTAAAATTCATTAATGTATCAGTTCAGTAAATGAGAAAACTATCCAGAATTTGTCCACATATGTAGGCATGCCCAATAAGCTTGCAGCCACAGAGAAAGCTTTAACAAACCCTTATTATTCAGGTAGTTAAAAAGCAAGCTAAATAGCAGCACTAAGCTGCAAATACTCAGAGCTGACAGAGAAGTGGTTATGACAGCTTTCACATTATCTTATTGTAGAATCAAGGTGGGAGTCACAGCTGGCTCATATGTCAAAATGTGTCAGGACTTAAATGGCAAAACAGGAGTGCAACAGCAATTGGCTTTTCAATCAATAGCACGATCAATATATTTCACAGATATTTTCCCATATCTAAATTACTCTGCAGAGACGAGGGACCCTGACTGAGTGTTTATAAATCAATAAAAGACACAGCTAAAGGACATCTGTTCCACTTCTTTTGCTTCAAGGTGCTGCTTGCCTTTTCTTCCAATGCTCTTCTTATTTAAGTAAGTACTTTTGAGGACAAACAGCCCTCTTATACACACAAATCTGCCCAGTTGCTGCATTCTGTGTTGCTGATGTTCTTTAAAGAAAAAAATTATTTTGTGCCTGAGCATTAAACTAAGTGTAAGGACAGCTTTTCTTAGCTTTGAATGGTTTCTTTGACTATTGAAATTAATAAAGAAGTATTGAATATTCAAACAATATATAAAACATAAACCTCAAATAAATAATGTCAAATACGACATTCAGACTTGTGAGTTGACATAAAAGACCAGGAATTATGTTTTCTCCCATTCAACAATATTTTTGCTGAAAATTATATATTGTATTTGTGCAGATATGCCATAAATGGAAAAACTGCTATCCTCTCTAGATCTCTCTCCTTTACAGAAAGATATGATGGGGCAAATAAACAAACAAACCCTACTGTTATTTAATGCAAAAATGTAATGCTGACATATAATTTTAGTTTCCTCCTACATATTACCATGTGATGAAGTATGAAGAATGTCTTAACAAAAGCTGAGTATTCTGAGTTAAATCTAACCTATTCTATCACTAGCTTCTATAGAACAAAGTAATATTATGTTTCATGCTGTCATTATTTCTTTAAAAAAACCAAAGTTTGCATTGTGTTACAAGTGGAATGCAAATTAAGTACATCAATCTATATACTCTTCCCTAAGCCTCTTCTGCAGGAAGAAATATTTTCCTAGTGTCTTTCTCTAAAACACAGAAAATCAAGGTGACAAATAAGGACATTACAACTATGTGAATCTCGGACATGATTTTAAAATGGAATACCAGTGTGAAAGGTACTACTTTTTCATCATAAGCTGAGTTTTGCCATTGTTTTCTCCACACGTTCACAACTGTTGTAGAAATATAAATTTGCAATTAACATGGTTTATTTCCTACTTGAATAGCCAGAATGACTGATTTGCCTATCAAGCTGACAGTGTCTTAATGATTATAGTTTGAATTTTATTCCTTCTGTCAATGTTATCTTCTAACATATAATTATCTTCACACTAATAATTAGTTAATTAGAATGTAATTTTCCTAGTTCTGCCCTTCCTTCAAGCCTCATATTATGAACTGTGACCTTGCCTGTTACATCTCAACTAGGTCGGAGTTCATCCTGTTCCCTGAATATACTTTACCATGTCAAGATTTCATCATTTTCTTCAATCTGCTAGAAAAATCTTCAAGATGCTACTCTTGCCTTTGTTCCAAGTTCTACTTTCAAATTCAGTCTTGCTACGATGTTCTTACCCTCTTAGAATTTGATGTTCTTAGTTGGCCTTCCATCTTGTTTCTCATTAACATAAGAGATACTTATTAAATGTTGCCTTTTTTTGCTAGCTATTTCACAATATATAAAAAGTCTCTAATGTTAAGAACTTTTTTATTTTTTTAAACCAGTGCTTCTAAGTGAACATTGAATGTTCTAATTGTCTTGAATGGAAAATGTGTTTAACATGCTTAGATCCATTTACATAAAATTATATAATATGGGCAGTGAGTACACAAAAAATGTAAATGAATTTATACTTATTTGTAAAATCCAACCTCTACAAATACAGTCCTCTGCTCACTTCACCATTTTTATTTAGCCCAGGACTGTAGAATAAGAAAAGGCCACTTAAATTTAAGGTGGAACTTCCTGCCACAATTAACCTAATGGAGATAACCCCTCATAGGTATTCCCAGATGCTTGTCTGTTTTTTGTGACTATGTATTCTATCAGGTTAACAATCAATATTAATCATCACACAACTCTCCATCAATTGGGAATATTTTAAACAGTTACAATTATAACATTCTAAATTGGCCTTTGTCAGCTACAAATTAACTTTTAACTATTTTTCCTTTCTGCATTACTCTCTCTAAGTAATCCGCAACCTTTTAAAATTCTAAATATCTTTTGGGAACAACTCTCATTTTCAATGTTTTCTTTTTGAGACAAGATTTACAATCTCCAAAAATGACTTTAACAACATATTTATCTTACAATTATAAAACAGTAACTATATTTTTTCTATGTAAAAACATTTTCTTTCTGTTTTAATAGTAAATGTGTACATATTGTAGATAGAAGTAGTAAAATAAGATAGAGTTGGAATATTTGGAACTTATCAAAATGTAGATAAAATATAGTATACATATATATTATAAACACACATATGTGCATGTATGTGTTATACCTAATCTTTTATTTATGTGCTTTCTCTTTCTCTCCTTCCCAGTCTTCCTCTTTTCTTGTCTTTTTTATTTAAATATATTAATAGAAAGTACTCATGCTGTATAATGCTTCTTATATACATATAACCTCAAGGATGACCACTCTGAATTGCGATTTGAATGCACAAGTGGAAAACGAGTGTGTTTTTTTTTTTTTTTCCACCTCTGAGGAAGATCATTAGAAAAAGAGGCCATGTGTTACTTTTCCCAACTGATAAATCTATAATACAATTACAAGGATCATTGCAAAAGAGGGAGTGTTAAGATTATAAGTGTCAGAGGACAGAAACTTTAATTTGAGTTTGTATCTTTTATAACTGTCAAAGAGGTTTTGTCCAGAAAGTCTCATCAATATGGCCACAAACAAACAAAAGTACAATGAAGACACCAATAGACAAACTAGTATGGAAAAGAAAAAAGCCAAAGGGCTTCAGTTGTAGGCAAAAAGTATGGCCAACTGGGAGGGCTGAAAGCATGAAAAATAAATTGCGATATTTTACATTAAATAAAGTAAAAGCAGAAAATGAATGTTAAATGAACTCTAAGATAGTGCCTGGAGATAAAAGTTTCTTCTGGATATTTCTATCTTAATTAATACTGTATTTCTTAAGTAATAGATTTGTAGTATACACTTTTGGTTAGTTTTATAAAAATTCAAAATTCCTCAAATTTAAATTATTTAGAGACTAAAATTTTAAATCAACAACAGTAAAAAACTAGGTCTTCAAGAGAATAAAATATTAAACCATTCTATGGCTAATGCTTCCTTCTCTCTTATTTAGAGATAAACTATCTATAAAAATGCATTTGTCAGTGTAGATATTGAGAATACTGAGTTATTAACATTTAAACTAATAGTATAAATTACAATTATTCATGATTTGTAAAAGAAGTATATCTATAGAAACTAAAAATCCAACTAAAGAAAAATTTTATAATTAGTTCTTCAGAGTGCTTAGAATTTATTCTAGGATTTTTGTATTCACTAAGCAAAGTGCCTCATCACTGAAATATAAAGCCAAACCTCATATACTACTTTAGAGTGTATTCCTTACATTGTATCCTGGTTTATTTTTTGACTAATACGGTTTTATTTTATTTATAAATAAGGTTTTTGTTTCATGATCATAATTATCTGTTTCTTTTACCTATTTCTATGCCATTCCTCAGTCTTTCTGGTTTGATGTATTTTTCTTTTTTCTTTTTTTTTTTTGATGTATTTTTCAAACTTTTACAGATAATCCCCTTTTTATTTTCAAAACCTGAGCTTGAAAAAATTATCTAATTATTAGTGAGTTTCCTAAAGTATTTTGAAATGATAAACTTATATTTTATTACATATTTTATAGTTCAGACTTTATTTCTTGATTGGTAATTGAGGTAGGTGACAAAATATCCCTGTGTTTCATGTCTAGATCATTTCCTGAAGCCTTTGTGTAATCCCAGCCTGATGAGTGGCATGCACTGCCTGTGTCATTACCCCACAATAGTAACTTGTCACTGTGTGACTGACAGCCCATCTAAGTTATTGCCAAAATCCATAGCCTACCCCATATACCATGAAACAAGTACAGCCAAAGTCATGCTATTCTGCTCACCAGAACAGTCAGACACAGCAGACAGTCACACTAGTACACTTTTTTGATTACTAATGAAATGGATGCATCATCATCTTTCCAAGCCAAGCCAATACAGAGTTATATAAAAGACTGACATACCATGTCTCCTACCTGCTTTGTAAGTAACTAATATTAGGTACTGGCAAATCAGAACCAAGCTTTCTCTCAACAGAAGCAGACTAGGATGTCAACCAATAAGCAGGATCTACATGCTCAGGACATAGTGCAAAATCACAAACTATATTTACTCGGTTGTCTGTGAATACTAGCATGTTTACCGGTAGATGAACAATAAGTATGTTTTATGCCACTTGTAATAAATTGACTAAAGGTAACATTTTCCTAAGTTATTCTATTTCAGAACCCTCAGCAAGAATTACCATCATTTGATACCAATGGATCATAGAGGAAATGAGAGTAGAGAGATTAGAAAATTTTATAGCTTGTTTGAAAAACTTGAAATAATAACAAGTAGTTTGCATAAATTCTCCCAGATACAATGCTACAATTTCTGTGAAACAAATTACAAGACCAGGGAACATATTTGTGCTAATGTAGACATAATGGTTATATGAATCAAGTCTTTACAAACTACTTGGGGAGAACTTAAATACAGAATCTGCTAAATTTATTTCAAAGGGAAAATTTTATGTGTAATTATATGTGTAAAATTGTATCTTCAAAATAGTTATAAAATACTACTAAAATTCAAAAAATTGACCAATGAGCTAACAAAATTGAAACAATGAAAATATTAAGCCTTATTTCAAATAGATACTGGTGATACTTGAAGTAAATAAATTTATGATCTACATACACACACATTTTAAACATATACTTTACCTTATATATATCTATATATATATAACTATGTGAGTATACATAAAGTGATTGTTTGAAAGAGAATGGCTCATATAGGTTTGTAAATTTAAATACTTGAGTCCCATTTGATAGAACTGTTTGGTAAGGATTAAGATGTATGGCCTCCTTGGAGAAGGTGTGTCATGGGAACAGGATTTGAGGCTTTAAAATGCTACTTCCTTCTCAGTTAGTTATCTTTCTTCCTCATGGTACCTCAGTTTATAAAATATTTTTCATTACTCAAGCCCCATGCCTACCTACCTCTTGTCTATTGCTCATCAGGGTGGTCATGGATTCACTTACAGAAACTGTAAACCTTCAATAAACTCTACTATAAAACTCTTTTATAAGTTGCCTTGGTCATGGTGACCCATCACAGCAATTAAAAAAGTAACTAAGACATATATATGTGTGATTTGTTGACTTGTAGCTTGAAAAGTATGTTTGATATATTTGTACCAAATCTTTAAACAAGCTTAAAAACTATAAGAATACTATTTTTACTTGAATATTAACCTGGACAAATGTATTTCCTTTTTGTAGATGGGAGAAAGGGTTATTTTGTTATAGACTGGAGGTTGGGAGTATTGGGGCGTCAGAAATCTGCCTGCTTACACTGCAACTATACTCAGGAAGCAGGGAGTAACAAGAAAGGAAGGCTTCTAGGCTTGCTAAGATCCAATTCCTCCTCCCTAGTGAGGCTGCACCACTTTACAAAACAGCCATCAACTGCAATCCAAGTGCTTAGACATACTCCTAACACAGCATAGAGTGTAGTCATGTTCAGAGTTCTCTTTGCAGCATGTCATGGTCTCTGTACGTTTTTTGTTAGTCTTACAGGGGCTCCCTGAGCATCTGATTTTCAAATTCTTTTTATTTATTGTTTTTTGAAAATCAATATCAAACTTTATATCAAAAGCAAAGCACTCAGTATAGCAAAAAAAAAAAAAGAAAGAAAAAAAAATCATACAGTAATGAAACTTCCTTTTTCTCTAAAATATATGACACATAAAAAATGAAATCTGAAGCTCCTCAAGGCAGATTAGGCTCAACTACAGATGAAGGAAGCACAGTAGGTCACAGCTAATGCCCACAGATGCACTATGGCCTCTACAAATTTCTGCTTAAAAGCTGGGTTTTTGTTTTTTGTTGTTAATTGTTTTGTTTTGTGTGTGTGTGTGTGTGTGTGTGTGTGTGTGTGTGTGTGTGTGTTTAAAATCACTCTATTCGCCCATTATCTTTCAATGAAATAAAAATGCTTTTGCTTAAGTTCCATTAATGAGTGAGTACATCCCCTGCTTATCCTTCTGGATTTGTGAGACCTTGTTTAGGAGGATGTTCTCCAAATCCATCCATTTGCCTGCAAATTTTAGTATATCATTTTCTTCTTACTGCTGAGTAGTACTCCATTGTGTGGATGTACCACAGTTTGTTAATCCATGGGGAAAAAAAACCACATGATCATCTGCTTAGATACTGAAAAAGCCTTTGACAAAGTCCAATGCTCCTTTATGATAAAAGTCCTGGAGAGATCAGATATACAAGGAAGATTCCTAAATATAGTTTTATCTTTTATTTTAAATAACAGAGTCAAATACTAAGTAGTGCTGTGTTGACTGCATAATTATTTGAATTGGATGATAGATTGTCAGGTAAATTATGGGCAGAAAAGTATTTTAAATACAATAAGCAGAAGCATAAATCAATAGAAAAAGGTGGCCTAGTTTAATGGATGGTCATTAATATTTCTATATTGGGATATTGTATTTGAACAAAACTCAGAGTTTCCACCTTTGTTTTACTATTTATGTGGCGAACCTCAGGTCAGAAATCACACATATTTTATGTTTGAGCATATTATCTATATTAGTCCATAAAGCATGTAGAATAGTGGTTCGATTGAATGGGTTCAGCAGATGTAAAATATAGAGCCTATTTATACAAGAATAAAAGCCTTATGTTAATCACAGTTTATTAAAAACATAAAGTAGCATTTTATAGTCTATAAATGTTTCCTTTATTGAAAATAGGTTTTCCCATAAATCATATTTTGATTATGGTTTCCCATCTTCTAAGTCTTCCAAGTTTCTTTCCACTTCTCATCGTATTTGGGGCTATACTATTTCTGTCTTTCTATAGAAATAAAACAGGTGTCTAAGGAATAATAATAAAATAAAATAAAATAAAACCCAAATAAGTTGGAATAGGTCAAAATAAACAAATGGGAGAAAAAAATCAAAGAAAAAATTATAAGAAATGTGTGTAGAAAGAAATACACATTAACACATACTGAGAGTCTATAAAAACATAAAACCAGAAACTATAAAACAAGCAAAGTATCATCACAGTTCTCTGCTCCAAAAAGGGGCTACACAATTCTTTGTTCCTGCCCAATCCTCTTCAAGGTTTTTTTTTTGTTTGTTTGTTTGTTTGTTTGTTTGTTTGTTTGTTTGTCTTGTCCTGAGTCCATCAGGTAACTCTGTGATTAATTCTAGCCAGCTGAATATGAATCCTATTCCTGGAATCAAATATTTTGTTCCATTGGACTTCAGACCATAACAGAAAAGAGCTCTTCCATGAATGGTAGGACTAGCTCTTCCAAGGTGTACAAAAAGGGCAAGACCAGAAATCCCAGGGCCAGAGAAGGGTGGCTCTTACTCAGCAAATCTCCTGATTCCTAAAGACCCAGATATTATCCTTAGCAGAAGATTGGGACCAGATGTCACCGTGGCCCTGGGGTAGCAGAGGCTTTGTATATCCGTATGGTTCCCAAACCCAACATGGTCTCAGGGGGCTGACCAGATCCCAGGCATCCACAAAGCCATTGGTGGTAACAAGAGCCACAGACATCAATTCAGACCTGTAGGGTATGAAAAAAAGAACATGGTCCTAAGAAGCTTTGGCTCAGAGTATATCATAGAGCAAGGTGGTAGCATAGGCCACACTGATCATTATAGCCCTGCTATCATTATGGCCCTCAGACACCAACATGCTCTCAGGTGATTATAGCCTTTAATTTAAATGAGATTTGTGGATTTTTGTCAAGGCTTTTTTCTTTTCTGTCCATATATAAAGAACGATAACATGTAACTGATGAGAATATATTTTGCCTCCAACTGACACAAGCAAAGGAATGAGAGGGGGATTCTTTCTTTGTACATTTGATGAGTTAACAGACTAAAATGTTGCAGTTACTGAGAGATGTACTTGGAGATTAGTATGCTAGGGTGAGAAGACAGAATTAGACTAAAGCATCACAGAGGGAAAAGATAGTCTGCTTCAGGAGCTAAGGGATAGCATTGAGGGAGAAGATTCAAAATAATAGATAGTTAATATTTACAGTAGGTTTCTTTTGAACCCTGAAAGAGAGCTGAATAGGACTGTCCATATCAATATTCAATGTCTGACAGAGGGTAAGCATTTAAAGTACTTTCTTTTTTAAATTTTTATTTAAAAGTTGTTATCTTTCAAACCCATCATGATTCCCCTCCCCTCTCATCTTTCCAATCATTCCCAGGATTCCCCCACTGCATCTCTTGATCCATTTCACAGAGAGGGTAAGGATTCCCAGGATAAGTCAATGAAGTCCGGAATATTAAGTTGAGGTAGGACAAGCCCTTTCTGCCAGTATCAGATCTGAATAAGATGCTCCTCTGTGGGAAATGAGCTACAAAAAGCTAGTTCAAGTACTAGGAATAAATTTGGTCCTACTACTATAGGCCTCAAAAACTGCCAATGCTATTTGACAATTATTTACATTCAGGGGCTTAGTTAAATTCCATGCAGTTTCCTCAGCTTTCAGTTTAGAGTCAGTGAGCTCCTAGTTGCTCAAGTCCACTGTCTCTGTGATTCTCCTCATTATGATCTTGACATATTTGCTCATATAATATCTCTTCCTTCTCTTCATCTGGACTGAAATCTAAACCCATTGCTTAGCTATGGTTCTCTTGATATGCTTCCATCAGTTGCTGTATGAGGGATCTATAATGACAATTAGGGGAGTCATCAATTTGATTATATGAAAGGGCAGTGTAGACATCTTCTCAACTATTGATTGAAATCTTACCTGTGCTCTTGTTTGTGGATTATTGGATATTTCCTTAATACTAAGTTTATCTCTAACCACACAATGGCTCTTTCTATCAAGGTATGTATTTCATTGTTTTCTTTCTCTTTCCCTCCCCAACTCAACCATTTGATTTTTTCTCATGTTTTCTTCCTACCTCCCCTTATCCCATCTCCCTCTATAATCCCAATTTACTCCAGAGATCTTATCTATTTCCCCTTCCCTGGAGGATACATGAATGTCTTCTTAATTTTTTTCCTTTAATTCTAAAATTCAGTTATGAGTGAGTACATGCCAAGTTTGTCTTTCTGGGTCTGTGTTAACTCATTAAGGATTTTTTTTGAATTTCATCCATTTATCTTCAAATTTCATAGGATGTCATTTTTTTTTTTTTGGCTGAGAAGTACACCATTGTGTATATTCACCATATCTTTTTTAATTCATTCTTCAGTTGAGGGGCATCTAGGTGCTTCCAGGTTTTGGCTATTATGCATTATGCTGCTTTGAACATAATTGAACAAAGATCTTTGAGATAAAAATGTGCATCTTTTGTGTATATTCCTGAGTGGTATTGCTAGTTCATTGGTAGACTGATTTCCAGTTTTCTGAGGTTCACTCATGTGTTGGGGTTCAGATTTATACCTGTGAATTTACTCATTCTGTCAAAGGAGTGATAATATCAGTATATTTAAGTAAAGAAAATGAAAGGCAACAAGAGAATACATTTATCAGTAATGAGTAAATTTGGAGTATACACTAGATAGAGATAGCATCCCCTTAGATTAACTACAAACGGTCAGAGAAAAGAACAAAGGAAGAATAGGGGAGGGGAAAATTCATGCTTTCAGTCAGAATAGAATAGACTAAAACTAAAAGGACACAACTGAAGAAGTCAGGTTTTGGTCCTATGACATAAAGTATCTCTGTGACCAATAGAAAAAGATCAAGTCTGTCAAGTAAAGTAATTCAATGCCTAAAGTTTATAACTACAAAGCGAATTCATAGAAAGTTATATAAATAAAATCCTCCACAAAGGACATCAGGCACAAGAGGAAGAGTATGGAAAATAATACTTAGTTGTTTGTGGTAGCCTTTGGCAATCTTTAAATGAGTAAGATTGCTAACCACACTAAGAGAGGAAGATATATGGCTTAGAAGTTTTTCTTTGTTAGTCTTGCAGTGCCCCATGCAGTAGAGATTCACTACTAGCCATGATAAGAAAAGAGCCTGTCACTATTTACTAATAACATGCAACCCTAAGAAGTTAGTAAGTCTTCTCTCTTCAAACAGGACAATATAAATGGATTATGTGGAAGCAAATTAGAGTCAATATAAAAAAAGTATCTGCTGATGATCTGTTGGCTAAAGTTAATGTTAGTGAAATTAGTTCACTCTATTGTGAATTGACTCAAGGCAGAAGTAACAACAGCAATATAATAGAGTATGAGTTCTCTAAAACATATACTTTTCTGTTTGGCTTCTGAGATTTTATTTAAAGTCTTATTTATAAAGCATACAGTTGCTCGGAAGAGCAAGGATAATAGAAAAAAAGTCTTTAAAAGTGATTTATTTCTAAAGGAACACTTGACTCAGTCTTGATGTTGGGGGAAGAAAACTAGTTGAATTAAGCAATATTGGGACTGTGGGACCTTGGGATTGCCTGCCCATGGGGCGGGGGGATGGGGAGATGTGGAGAAGAGAGAATGACCTGATGTGGTGGGAGGGGGAACAGACCTTGATTAAGGATATACAAGGACAGAAAATGTGACTTCTTTATTCATAATAATAAAAAAAGAAAAAAAAAGACAAAGTAAAAAAAGTGATTTTTTCAGCAAAATAGTAAGAAATGTTTTCTGGATTTGGAAAATAGGAAGATGAAGAATTTTAGCTGAGTTTATGAAATGATATCAGTGTAAGGATATGTCAGGAGTTTGCATTAGTGGTGGTTGTGTAATGATTTCTTCTGATATTTTAACATTTCATTCTGCAGGGAAGCTTCTTAAACAGGAAGGTAAAAATACTAAAAATATCTCAGGGAGTCCCTGAAACTGAACAGTCACTAGGCCACTCCCTATTAGAGGAAGCAATAGAAACTAAAAATTTCAATCAGATGAATTAAGCAGGGCTGAAAAAATGAGACTCAGAAAATAAAAGCCACAAAGACTCTGACAGAAGACCTGATCTCTGGAATAAATATCAGCTTATCTGCCTGGAAGATGTTTAGATCAACTAAAACACCTGGAAAAGACACTCTATAACAAGCTGAACTGCCTGAAGGTTGTGCAATGTGTTCCAGGTTCCAGGTTACATTTTTGTTGTTATTGTTGTTTTTTAGATGTCAGCATGTTACTGTCATTGAGTCATTTATGCTCTTCTTGTAAATGACTCCAATAAAACTCATTGTTTCATTAGCTTGGACTGTGGTGGTATCTGTACTTTTAGGTCTGTCATGGCTTTCCCAGTTGAGGTGTTTAGAGATGTTTGTTTTGTCTATTTTGAAAAAGTTTTGTTAAACAGCAGTAGTATGTACAGATTGACAAAACAAAAAAAGAAAAGATAAAAGAGATTACTTAATAAGTAAAAAGAATTATTCTAGAATATGATATATAAAGATGAAAATAGGAGTAAGGTATCAGTACAAAAGTTCCAGAGAACTCTTATGGCTAGGATTCAAGTATAAGTGCTATTTGTAATGGTTAGCTTGTATTCTCCAATTAATTAAACTTAGAACTTGGTTTTCAACTTGTGAGATAAAATTCCTTTGGTCACTGGGCAATATTTTACAGGGGTTTCTTATCAGATTTTCTGATTATCAAATATTTACTTTATGATTTATAAAAATAGCAATGTTACAGTTATGAAGTGAAGAATGGATTAACAAACTGTGGTACAAAATGGAGTACTACTCAGCAGTAAGAAAAAATGATATCCTAAAATTTGCAGGCAAATGGATGGATTTGGAGAATATCCTCCTGAGCGAGGTCTCACAAACCCAGAAAGATAAGTAGGGGATGTACTCACTCATTAGTGGACTCTAAATAAACAAGCAAACAAACAAACAAGAAAAAAGCAAAGCATGTCCAAGCTGCAAATTACAACCACTGAACAGCTTGGGATCAGAAACACCTTGGAATGACTCCTTGGATCACACTCCAGCTATAGGAACACCTGACTCAGTCTTGAGGTTGGGGGGAGAAAACTGGATCTGACAGGAGTAGAGGCTGAACTAAGAAATATTAGGACAGTGGGACCTTGGGAATGCCTGCCACCTGTCCAGGGAGGGGATGGGAAGTTGTGGAGAAGAGAGAATGACCTGATGTGGTGGGAGGGGTAAGGGACCTTGAATAAGGACATACAGGATAGAAAGTGTGACTTCTTTGTTCATAATTATAAAAGAAAAAAATAAAGAAAAAATAAACAAAGAAGCCCCTCTGAAAATCCTTCAAACTGCAAGGCGAAACCAGACTGTCCCCACAGATTACACACACAGCCATTTAAACAACTGGGATCTTAATATAAAGATGTACTTGCTGAGATGAAAATACACAAGCTGCACATCTGCCAAGTAACTCCAGTGACTATGATTGTCTCAATTCCTGAATTCTTACTTAAGAAATTCTAAAACATTTCTGGTTAAAGCACTACACACTCAAGGACACACAGATTCCTACTTGAGCTATTCACAACTTCTTTTCTCTGGCAGTTTTGAAATTGACTATTATATTGTAATTCCAAATAATTCAGAACAATAAGTTTATATGGTATATATTTTGATAATATACATATATGCGTATGTATACATATATTATATATGTATACACAATGAAAAATATTTTTATGGTTGGGATCACCACAACATGAGTAACTGTATTAAGGTGTCATAGGGTTAGGAAGGTTGGGAAGTACCAACCTAGAATAACCCAAGTAAGTACCCCAGTGAAGGAATGACTACATTTGATGGGGTTGTAAAAGCTTTCAGGGAATAACTTAATTTAATTGATATGGAAAGACATCCTACCATGTACTATGTCATTTCCTGGTAAAGGATTTCTAAACTGTGTAAGAAGAAGATGATGAAGATAAGTGCAGACAAAAGAGTAGGCATGAATGCATTCATTCTTTCTTTGCTCTTGGCTGTCTACTAGATGCGACTAGCCATCTCTTGGACTTACCATTGTGGCTTTAGCACAATGATTGACTAGAGCCTGGAATTGTGGTTTGAAATAAATCATTTTCTCCACAAGTGACTATTGCAGTGCATTTTATTACTACAACAAGATAAAACTATAACTATCTTAGGAAAGTTTTATCTAACCATTTGGAAAAGTGAAAAGTTAACCACAACTAAAGTTATTATGCTATTTCTTCACTATGGACAAATAATTTTATGTTGTATAGGAAAGCTGTCTGCAAACCAATGAAGAAGAAAATCAGTAATTACCATTACATGTTGGTCTCTGCTTCAGGTCCTACCCCAAGATTTTTGCCTTGAGTTCTTGCCTTGGCTTTAATTGAGGATATAATGTAACCTATAAGATAAATTAAACATTTTTGTAGTCAGTGATTGTAAGAGCAAGAAAAAAAAATAAAACTAAGACAGAGATTTGTAGTGGGATTATTTGTTACATTGTAAATAATAGTCCTGCCTATGTGTTTAATAAAAATTATTAAACTATAAAAAATTAAAAATGATTGACTAAGGACAGACAGAAAGTTTGAGTGGGGCTACCAGGCTAAAAAAAAACTCTGGTAATATCTCAGAATAGAGACAGATGCCACAGAGTTGCCAGAACTGCCAGTAGATGCAGAGAAAATGCTGCTGAGAAAAGGAACTGAGACTCAGAGATGAACAAGATAAGAAAAATGGGTTAGTTTGTGACTAAAGAGCTGGCAAGTTCATTCAGCATAATATTAAAGTAAGTGTCTGTATGTCTCTGTAGGTCTGCGGGTCTGTGGGTTGACCAGACTGCCAGACTGCCAGTCAAAACTCTGAGCAGGCCCAAAAGTCCAGGTCGAAAATGTTTACAACAGAAATTTGTATAATGGATCTGACCATGGTTTGTGGAAAAGATTGTGGAAGTGTTAAGAAATTTTGATTAGAGTGCTCAGGTTTTATCAAAATACTGTTATGAGAACTTAGAATATAAGAATGTTGAGAAAAATGCAGACAATGGAAGACTGAATTGTTAGGTTACAGAAAAAAACAAGAGCTCTATAGGAGTAATTTGTGTGATATATTTAAATTAAGAATCTTTGAAAGTAATCTTTGTGCTTTACTGGAAACAAATGATGGTCATCTGATCTTAAAAATATGTTAATAGGTCAGCATCATTGAAGTGACATTTGGGAAGTATTTTCTCATAGTCAACACATAGCAGCTCCAGAGGGATGGCTAAGGCAGCTTGGAAAATGAGCAGCAGAACTTGGCAAATAATTTGTAAGAGTAGCTCACATGATGTTGGTTTTGAAGGAATAAAGAAATCACAGAAAGCAACTTATACTTGGCATTGTGAAAAGCAAGGAGTTCATTTTTTATGTGTGAAGTGTCAGTTGCACTTCAAATTCCTGAATATAAGGGTTCATAAGGACAATTTTAGGCTATGCACCAGCAGAAGTAATTTGTAAAGATGCAGCCTCAGTAGAAGTAGAAATCCCAGTGTATGAGAGATGCTAAGACCATAATTGTCCACCAGAATCTATGGCAGGTATTTGGTGGAGACAGCTTGAGCCAACTGGACATACTGTATGTTGCAGATGACAAATCAAGAGAAGTGGAACTGTCCAAGCCCATGGGTCCCAGATGATAATTGAATAAGTACTAGACTATGAGCTTTTCACACTGTTGCATTTTCTTTGTTCTTCAGTCTTTGAAGAAAAAAGCATTTAACATATTTTGAATTTTACACAAGTTCCCCACAAATAACAGACTATATTTTTAAAGAAAAAATTTTAAATTTCAAAGTATTACTTCCTAATCTTTTTTTTAATGGTATCTGGTTTAGCAACTCCATTTTATCACTCATTTAATAAATATGAGTCTACGCTTCATTTTCATTTACATGGCTATAACATTCTCAATCTATATGGTATTTTAACAAATAATTCCTTAAGTTTGCATAATTTTGTTCCTATTTTATTAATTTCTTCCTCATTATTGCAATTTTTTCCTGTACTTGGTTTGCATTTGTTTTCTTCTGTCTCCCTAAAGTCTTGAGGTACACGATTAGATTATTTGTGGTCTCTGATACTTTTTCACTACTTAATATACACTTAATTGTTTCTTTAAACAGTAATAACATGTTTCTATCTAGTTCTACAATGAATGAATAAAAAAATTATAGCTTGTTTAAAATCTCAAAATAGCTTCCAACTGACATGAGCAATAGTTGGAAAAACTAATAACTAGGGAGTGACTGCAAGATGAAACTATAGAACAAAAAAGAGGCATATTGAAAATATATTAACAATATTTAGAAATAGCACTATATAAGGATCTGTTGCAATTATATTATTTGCATCTAGACAATGGAGTACTACTCAGCAGTAAGAAAAAATGATATCCTAAAATTTTCAGGCAACTGGGTAGATTTGAAGAATATCCTCCTGAGCAAAGTATCATGAACCCAGAAAGATAAGCAGGGGATGTACTCACTCATTAGTAGACTCTAAACAAAAAGCAAAACACACCCAAGCTGCAAACCACACCTACTGAACAAACAGCTTGGGATCTAAAACACCGTGGACTGACAGTTTGGAGTCCATTGCCTCCAGAGGAACACATCACCCAGTCTTGATGTTAGGATGAAGAAATCAGACTTGCCTGGAGTGGATGCTGAACTAAGCCACCTTGGGACCTGGGGACTGCCTGCTCTTGCTGGAGAGGAGAAAAGGAGATGGGGAGAAGAGAGAGTGATGGAGGGGAAGGAGAGGGAAGGGAGTTTGAATAGGGGAATACATTAATAAAAAATTAGACTTTATTCAAAAATAAATAAAAAATCAAAAAATAACTGCAAAGTGATTTAATTTTATGTGCATACCCTGATATCTAATTTTTTTTAAAAAAAGTTTTTAAATATATATATATCTTCCTCTGTTCCCTCTTTCGAGTCAGTCTCTCCCAGTCCTCCCTTAGCTTCCCTTAATGCCATCCCTCCCATCCATTCCCAAAGACCTGCAAGGAGTCCCAAGGTTGTGGTTGGTTTGGATCCCTCTGTAAACAATGGGCTCTGAGATGTCAGTTCAGGCACAAGGAACATACTCTGATCTTACTGTAAGACGCTTCGCAAACTGCCCACTCCATTTGACAGTCATATATACATTTGGAAGATTTAGTTCTCTTCCCTGAAGGTTCCTCAGCAATTGTTTCCGAGTCAGTCAGACAGCCATCTCTGTGGGTCTCCTCCTCAAGATCCGGATACCTTTGCTCATATAATCTCTCCTCTCTCTCCCTTTTCAGCTGGACCAGGAGTTCACCTGATGCTTAGCTGTGGATCCTGCTTTAAGCTCTATCCATTGCTGGATGCAGATTCTATAACGACACCATCCTAAGATGGTCATTTATTTGATTATAGAAGAAGATCTGTTTAGGCACCTTCTCTTCTATTGCTTGGAGTCCTAGTCTTTGAGGTTTCTCTAGCACCATATTTTTTTCTAACCTCACAGTGGCTCTCTCAATCAAGAAATCCATTTCTTTTATTTTCTCTGTTGCTTCTCTCACTCAACCATCTTCTTACACCTGTTACAATGGCTCAGATAAAAAACACAGATGACAGCCTATGTTGTAGGGGATGTGGAGCAAGGGAAACACTCCTCCATTGTTGGTGGGAGTGTAAAATTGTGCAGCCACTTTAGAAAGCAGTATGGCTATTCCTCAGAAAACTGTAAATCAATTTTCCCAATGATCTAGCACTACCATTATTGAGAAGTGAGAAGTGGATTGTAGACTAAAGCAAAGAATAACCAGGTTGCAAACTATAGCCCCTGAACATCTAGGTATCTGATGTTTTAATGTGAGAAATTGAAACTATAGACTTTTCTTTATGGCTTCCTCAGCTGTTTCCAATGGGTCTCATATAGTGTGTTCTCATTTTTATTTGAATCTATTAAAACTTTAATAATATCCTTCTTGATTTCTCCAGTGACTTCTGTTGATTCAAATGTTTATTTTTCAGTCTCCAAGCATTTGTATATTTTCTGAGGTTAGTCTTGCTATTGATTTTCTGTTATATTCCATTGTGGTCTAATAATCCTCAGGAAATTGTATTTCTTTTATATATTTTGTCTTTTGTACTTTTAATGTTTCCTTTGTGGTCTAGAATATTACCAATTTTAAAACAGATTCCACATGCACTGAGAAAATGTGTATTCATAACCTGTTGGGTAGAGTGTTCTAAAGATATCTATTAAATTTAGTTTATCTATGATATAATTTAGCTGTGATTTTTTTCTTTCTGGGTTTAAGTTTGAATTATCTACTCAGATGCAAAAAAAAAAAAATGTTCAAAACTACTGTAATTTTTTCAGTACCTCTGTGTCCTAACATAAACTTTTAATGTATGTTTTATGAAAACGGGCATTCCAAAATTCAATCCGTAAGTGTTTACAACAATTATATCTTCTTAATTAATTGCTTTCTTTATTAAAGTGTGAAGCTCTTCTTATCTCTTCTGAGTAGTTTCTGCATGAAAATTACTTTATCAGATATGATAATTGATATGCTAGCTTGTTTATGGCTTCTATTTGTTTTGTTAATTGATTTCTGTCCCTTGACACTCAATAGTCTTTGAGTTATTTGAGTTATTTGAGTTCCTAGAGAAAAAACATAATTGGAATTTTAAAAAAAACAATTATTTAATTTTTAATTTAAATTAGTAAAGTCACTTAAGTTTATTCAAGATTATGAGTGGGAATGATTTGCTATTAGCTATATGGTTGTTTGAGATTTTTTTGAAAAATGGAAATTTTTTTCCTCCTTTCCTGGTTATATTAGATATTTTCTGGTTTGCTGTGTTGATCCAGAGTGGTTCCCTCCTGGCCTGTCTGTGTACATCTTTCCCTTTTATGAAATGATACTTCCTCTGTTCTTATAAGTCATGTTGTTTCTCTTCTTCCTCCATTTGGGGAAGATCTTCTGCAGCGCCAGCTCTGTAAATATGTAATGCATTAGAATTTGTTCCTCTTGAAATATTCATATATATTTATTAATTTTTCATTGATTGTTTGCCTCTATTTTCTAATTTTGTGAATAATTATTTTATTTTCATGCTTAAAACCTGTGAATCCATGCTTTTCCTGCTGTTACATTTGTAGGTGATTTGATGTTATTTTGATATTGATATTTTTACTTCTATATATCAGTAGACATTTTTCTTTTAAAACAATAATTATTTTTGGCCTCTTGTATATTTTTGACCTCATGACTTATTGTAGAAAGTAACTTCTCTAATTGTATCTTTTTAGGAAGGTAAGTGTTATTTGTATTTGAATATCTCTTTTTATAGGTTTACAGAATTCTCAGGCATAATTTTATTAACTAGGTTCTCTTAGCCATTTGTCTTTATCTTAGCTCTTTTTAAATTCTTACATAAGCTTACATTTGTTCTTTTCAATATATTTCATATTTCTTCTTAATTTTAATTATTTTCATTTTTCTTTCACACATATTTGTATCTATTATTATATTCACCTTACACTATTGAATTTTAGTACTCTTTGATGTTGATACCTTTTTATTTTTCTGTTTTTAAATTTATTATGAATAAAGTCATATTTTTTATCCATGTATGTCCTTGGGTTCAAGCTCCCTTCCCCCTCCCGCCCTTTCCAGTCAGTCTCTCTTCTCCACATCATTTTATCTTCTGCTCAGCAAGGACAAGAGAAGATCTTACTTGAAATTTAATATTGAGAGAGAGGAAGGAAGAGAGGGAGGGAGAAAGACACAGAGAGAACATGAAGATGAGGATGAATCCAGGTGAATTCTGTGTCACATATTCCAGAAGAGGGCATTAGATACCATGAGATGGAGTTACCCACATTTGTAAACTGCCAGACATGGTTATTGGAAACAAAACTTGGATACTGCTAAGTGCAGTACATGTCTAACAACTGGGCTATTTAAATTTGCAGACCATTTTGCTGCTGTTGATAATGCACCCAGTTTTATTTTTAATGAACTAATAGACAATTTCATTGTCATAATTGATGCCTGGCTCTTTTCTAGTAATCAAATTGTTTTCTGGTGTTTTTTCTTTGCCTTATTGACTCTCTCATCCAACTTTTTTTGTTCAAATCTTGAAGTGGTTTTGTGACCTTCTTGTCTAGATCCTCTATCCTTATCCATGTACTTGAATTCTCAATTTCTTCACTATTCTTTTAAAATTAAGATTCTGACATATTTTCTGACATTTACATTGTCTTAATTTTTAATTAAACCCTATCTTTAATTTACAGTACTGATAAATTTTCACCTTGCGGTTTTTGGAATAGATCAATCTCTCTCTCTCTCTCTCTCTCTCTCTCTCTCTCTCTTACTGTGTTTTCTTATTTATTGGAGGGCATGTATTCACTGGTTTAAATTTTTTCTAGGTGTTTTTGTTTATATTATAGCATGTGGGTCATGCTGGTAACTTCTCTTTTTATATATATGTCACTTTTAAAATTTTTTTATTATGAATAAAGTCATATTTTTCATCTGTGTATATCCTTGTTCAAGCTCTTTTCCTGCTCCCACCCCTTCCAGTCATTCATTCTTCTCCATATCACTTTATCTCCTCCCCACCAAGGTCCCAAGGTGGCTTAGTTCAGCATCCACTCCTAGCAGATCCACTTTCCTCACCCCAACATCAAGACTGGGTCAGGTGTTCCTCTGGAGGGAGTGGAATTCAAGGTGCTGGTTCAAGGTCTTTCAGATCCCAAGCTGTTCAGTGTTTAGGGTTTGCAACTTGGATAAGCTTTGCTTTTTTTCTTTTTTGTTTAGAGTCTACTAATGAGTGAGTATATCCCCTGCTTATCTTTCTGGATTTGTGAGACCTCGCTCAGGAGGATATTCTCCAAATCTATCCAGTTGCTTGCAAATTTTAGGATATCATTTTTTTCTCACTGCTGAGTAGTACTCCATTGTGTAGATGTACCACAGTTTGTTAATCCATTCTTCAGTTAAGGGGTATCTAGGTTGTTTCCAGGTTCTTGCTATTACGAATAATGCTGCTATGATCATAGTTGAGCCTTTGGAGTGCAAATGTGCATCTTTAAGGTATACACCCAGAAATGGTATTTTTGGATCTTTGGGGAGATTGATTCCCAGTTTTCTAAGAAACTGCCATGCTGCATTCCAGAGTGGCTGAATAAGCTTACACTCCCACCTACAATAGAGGAGTGTTCCCCTTGCTCTGCAACCTCTTCAGCATAGGCTGAAATCTGTGTCTTTTATCTTAGCCAATCTGACAGGTGTAACGTGGTAACTCAAGGTTGTTTTGATTTGCATTTCTCTGATGGCTAAAGATGTTGAGCACTTTTTTATGTGCCTTTCAGTGATTTGTAATTCTTCTGCTAAGAATTCACTTTTTTGTTTTGAATCCCATTTTTTGATTGGGTTATTCAAGGTTTTTGGCTTTAGTTTCTTGAGTTCTCCATATATTTTAGAGATCAGTCCTCTATCACTTGTAGGACTGGTGAAAATCTTTTCCCATTCTGTAGGCTATCATTTTTTTCTGTTGACTGTGCCCTTGACTTTACAGAAGCTTCTCAGTTTTAGGAGGTCCCACTTATTGATTGTCATTCTTAGTGTGTATGCCACTGGTGTTGTATTTAGGAAGTGGTCACCTATGCCAAATCGTTAGAGGGTATTTCCCACTTTCTTTTCGGTCAAGTTCAGTGTGGCTGGGTTTATGTTGAGTTATTTGATCCACTTGGATTTGAGTTTTGTGCATGGTGACAGGCTTGGATCTATTTGCATTTTTCTACACACTACCAGGGTAGAGTGACTTAGAATACAGCCCAATGTTAGCCAAAGGGGAAGATAATTATCTATAAGGTTTAGAGATAAAGATACTAGAGTAGTAGTTTTGAAGAAAATGTATATAAATTGTGTGTATGTGAAAATAATTAGATATTTTAATTAAGTGAAAAAAGGTGAAAAAGATATAAAAATGAAAAAGAAAGTACACTCATTTTATTTGGGGAATAGAGATATCAAAGGATGTTTTCTAATGAGATATGAGATATATCAATTTTATTCTTAAAGTATATAAGTCTTTAACAAATATATAAAATGTAGGATTTTATTTTCAATTATTAGAAATTGTTGAGATGAGTCAGTGGTTAATTAAACTTTCTCTGTTGACATTTGATTCTCACTACCTAACTAGGTTGCTCAAAACTTTCAATAACTGCAGATCCAAGGGATATAATAGCATCTGGCTTCTCTGAATGTAACTTCCCATATAACATATACATAACATATATTCACACATGTATACACACACATATACATAGCCACAAATAAATAAAAATAAAATGTAAAGAGAAAGTAGATTAATATAAGACCTAATAACTTGAATTCTATCTCTGGAATTACATAATAGTAGAAGGAATTCTTCTGATCTCCATATGTGTACCATTCATTCCCAGCCCTCCACCACTCATGTAGGCACATATACATATTCACATACTGATAATGATGATTATGATGACACTGATGATGATGACAATTATAATAATTTAAAACTAGCCAGAAGCTTAGTTATTGCTTGCTTCTACTTACAAATAATATTGAAGAACCACTGCTTGGAGAAAGGTGCCTTTCATAAGTATAAGAACATCATCTTGTTAAAGAAGTAATTATTCCTGTAGTCTTTTTATAATATATAAGTAAAAGCGGTTTTCTGAGAGGTGTACACTACTGGCTAGGTGATTGACATGTGCAGATGGATTGGCTCTTAAGGGAGAATTTTTTTCTCTCACTTTTAATTTATTTAAAAGTTTTGTTTTTAATTTTACATACCAACCACAGTTCCCCTTTCCTCCCCTCCTCCTACTAGCCCCCAGCTTCTCCCCACCCTACCCCTTATCCACTTCTCAGAGAGGGTAAGGTCTCCCACAGGAAGTCAATATAGTTTGCATATCAAATTGAGGCAGGACTAAACCCATCCACCATATGAAGGCTCACAAAGGTATCATTTCCACTCTTTGGGAGAGTTCAAAATGTCATGCTTCCACCTAGAGTCAGAAGTGTTTCACTTTTCTGACCTGAAGACCTAGGAAAAGGCTCTATGGATGTTTACATTTCTTATGTTACTAGAAAAAAGTCACGTGAGTTCCAAATATGACCTCAAAGAAAGTGTCCATCCTAAATGCTCTGAAATGTCTCTTCCAGCTACTTACCATTCACTCTTCAAGCCCTGAGACTCTAAAATATTTTAAGAAATGAGATAAGACTAGGGACAAATATAGCACATCTGGCCATGAAAATCAATTCCAGGGATGTTTGTCAGATGAACTAGGGTCTGTAAATCAGGTTTAGTCAGACCTTCATGTATAGCTTAAAGATGAGGGTGCTTATTTCGAAAAAGTGGAGCTCTTGTCCCCCCACCCAAACCCCCAAAATCATCAAGAACATTTCAGCTTAGAGTACAAGGTAAGAGTTACAGCTATTTAATTTTTTTGTCATTGCAGTTAAAACTGCCTGAAAAGTTTTTATTCTTATGTTCCTACCATTTGTACAATAACTTAAAAAAAAACAAGATTGTCCATGAATTAGAATTTTCAAATTGCATGACTTCTAATTCTAGTCCTATCATAAATCTGATTTGCTGTTTATCTTCAAACAATAATTAGAAGAACGAATTATGTGTCTTTATATCAAAGAAGATTAAATTCAGTTTTAAACTTATTCTTAAATGTATTCATCTCCATTACCCTTTTGCCCATCCAGTGGCCCTCTCTAGTAGAAGGGAAGAACTGAGATAATTACTTAGATGTCCTAGAATTTTTTTATGATTACAAAGCTTAAGAATATTAAATACTCAACCCAAAATTACAGTCTATTCTCTAGAATTTTTTAACCACAGAGACACTTATTTGCACCTTAGGGTTTAGTAAGATATATTTACATTTTGTTGATTATTTAACAAAATTTTAACTAGGCTGAGTTTTAAAACTCATTAGTGGACTTTAAGCAAAAACATTCGTATTTCATAGAAAGATGATGGGTGAATAAAGTGATTAAAGACACACACACACTAAAAACAAAACAAAAAAACAAAACAAACAAAAAACCTTCTGGTTTGACTGTAGAGGAATTGCTTAGCAGGAATTTGTGGTGGCCATAGTGTGTCTGTGTGCATTAGCTGTGACCTACTGTGCTTTCTTCATCCGTAGCTGAGCCTAACTTGACTTGAGGTGCCTTAGATTTTATTTTTCATGTTCTATGTATTTTAGAGAAAAGAGACACAGTGAACAGTTATTTTCATTATTTAATATGCCTCCATGTAAACAAACTAACTACAACTCTTGTTAAATTTGAAGCTTTGTTTATCAAATTTCTCCCTTTAAGATTAAAAAAAAAGATACTCTCAGTGCTGTATCTTTTTAAAGAGATTTCAATACAAATGTGTCTTTTATATAGTAATAGATGTTGATAAATAGATAATAAAAATGATTTAAAAAATTTAAAACAACAACAAAAACATTCTCAACTCATATCCATTCTCATCTATGTCCAGGAAAAAACTGAAAAATACTTAATTAGCTTTGATTTAATAAAAGTCCTTTCCAGTTCTAAAATTACTTTCATTTTTTTAAGAAACCAATTCAGGATTAAAATCAGTGATAGCAGTCATTCAAAAGTAAAAGTCAATAAATACTACTGATAGTTTTTCCTGTGTATTAGGTGTTATATTAAAATACTAATATATAAATATATATAATATATTTATATATATAATATATAAACATATAATAATGTTTCTTGCTAAAAGCAACCTAACCCTAACCCTGAAAGAAAGAAGCATATTATCATTGTGATAATAGTGAAAACAATTTGTCTCTCCTTTTTCCACTAACTCAATTGTAACTGAACTAGCTCTTTTGGCATTTAAAGAGTTAGATATCCTTGTAGTAAAAGGAGTGCTAAAAATTTAACTTTGACCATGAAATTTGTTCTACTCTTCTTAAGAAACATCACTAACCTGTAAAGGGATTTTAACAACATGTCTTTCAAAGTCAAACAATGCAGTTCTTACATAGAAAAGAACCCATTGACTGGTAATGAGGTGTGAGAAGTTTCAAATAGCTTAGTGTGGGACCAAGGTTAATATAATTATGGACCACAAACCCCAAGAAATCATTCATTCTCTACGTCTGAACTACAAGCATGCAATAAAAGGTGGTCTTTCAGTGTCTAGTGCACTGACTTAAAATGATCTATTGATTTGAGGCAAAGATAGATGAATATACTGAGGAATGGAGGCCGCCTCCAAGTGATAATGAACAGAACTGAAGGAATGTAGCTGTGGGATACGGAATCATCCTTCTACAAAAGACTATAGCAAAAGCTGCAACTTTGAAAACAATGAGAAAGACTGGATGAAGAGGAATGCCATTCTTGTGTTCCCTGAGAAAATGTATTAAAGAATGTCAAGAGCCAGAGAAAAGACTCATGCAAGTGAATTAAGGATGAGTTCTTTTAGTTTTATTGTTGAAAGAGGAACCAAAGGAAATTTACATAACTTTGGAAATAATGAAACTTTACTTGCTTGGCAAGTTTAAATGACAACAACAGAAACACAAAACAAAACAAACAACAATAGCAGCCACAAAACAAATGCCAGAGAATCCATTAGTTTTCAAGTACATATGTGTTTATGTGTTTAGTTAGGAAGCAATAGCATTAAGGTACATGCTTCTGTGTTTATCTGTTCCTTGTTCCATTTGATTTCATATAGACACATGTATCCCTATTTTGTAAATAATTTCTCTGTAATAACAATGCATTGAAAATCATTAAACATATAAAAATGTATTATATTATGAACAAGCTTGCTTAAAAGTACATGTCTAAATTAAATAAGTTCTTTATATTTAATGCAGAGAAAGAGTTTAACACTAAAATCTTAAATTATTCTATTTGATTATATGTTGCAATTTCAATTTTCATGCATTTGAACTTAAAGAATTAAACTCTAGGAGACTTGTAGTGAGAATCTTCTTAAGGATCAGAAGACAAATTAAAATATTATGCTACTCCAGCTTTTATTAAAACAAGAAACACAGAGTGTTTACTCTATTTTGGCATCATAATGGATATTGTGTAAATATTTAGATCAGGATTAATCACATTCACTACTTATTCAAATGCTAGAACAGTTAAGAATTATTAAGATTTCAAAGCAATGTAAATAAAAATATTTATTTTTTACCATCTTCCTTGTCTATCTGTTCTTCAAGGTAACTGAATTTCTTCACTCTTTCATCTTTCTGGATGAAGCATAGAGGCAGAATGCAGGAGTGAGTGACCCAGGGATATATGGGTGAGAAAAATATCCAGAGATATAAGTGCTTAGTTTAGCATTCAAATGTAAATGGACAAGAAGATTAGAAATTAGAAGAAGCTTTTAGATAAAGCAGATAGTATATTGCATGGCTCAAGAAACCTAAAGGAAAAATCCCTATTTTAAGAAGTATGTAGTCATGTTTTTGAACTCTTAATATCTGTTTGAATAAAATACAGTGATAAGGTTGCTCTAGCAGTGATCTCTCCAGGCTGTGACTCAGATTGGTGCCTTGCTCAGACACCATAAATCAAATTTCCTCTTGTAGTGTTGAGAACTAACACAGAGACCCACAACTGAAAATGAAGAGAGTATAAGATTTTGGAGCATGCAGTCCTAAATAGAATGTCTTCATCAAAACTTTTCTTTTAGGACTCTGCAAGCCATGAGGAAGAGGAGGTAGAAGGACTTTAAGAGCCAGAGTGGATAGATAACACTAGACACAACAAAACACATGCACATATGAACCCACAGAGAGTAGGATAGCATGGCCAGGGCCTGCACAGATGCAGGCCAGTGTCTCATTGTTGACTGGGGAAAGTAGACATGAACTCATATCTGCAATCAAGAAGGTATCTGCAACTGTCATTGCTTACAAAGGAAAAATTAAGTTTTTCTGTCCAATGAAGAAACTACCACACACAAGAGTAGGCCTTGCTGACCTGGACTGATCAACTCAGCTACTACCCAGACCCCTATCTTGGGCCTTGGGATATCCCACCCTAACATCTACCCCATCTATAACCTTCTGGTATTCATGAAGGGGTTGGTTGGCTGGACAAATGGTTATACTACATGCAACCCTGCACACCCATTGCCACTGGGATGAATGAAGAAGTGTTGGAAACATGGAGGATACAAATTTTTTAATGTGTGTGTCTTGTTTTGATTTGTCTCAATATTAATTAACTTGGGGGAAGCTGTTCTTTTGGCAGGGATGTTTTATGGGTAAAAAGAAGATTTGGAGGAATACGGAGAGAAATGATGATCCTATATGTTATTATATAAAATTATTTTTCAATAAAAATTAGATCTCTTCACAGTCTTGAAGTTGGGGTGAGGAAAGCTGATCTGCTGGGAGTGAATGCTGAACTAAGTCACATTGTGACCTTGGGACCTCCTGCTCTTGCTGGGGAGGAGATAAGGAGATGAGAAGAGAGAGTGCCTGGGAGGGGAGGAAAGGGGAAAGGAGTTTAAGCAAGGAAATAAATGAATAAAAAATATGACTTTATTGATAATAAAAAATAGATCTACTTAATTGTATACACATAGTCTTTAATTGTATAAATGTAGTTATATTATCAATCTATGTATGTCATATTTAAATAAAATTACCTGCATGAAGTTTGAACTGTGCTAAATGACCAGTAGGAAAGTCAGCAATCTAACTTCCTGAACTTCCTCCCTATGTCCTGTTTG
Source organism: Sigmodon hispidus (assembly GCA_004025045.1). Classification (NCBI taxonomy): domain Eukaryota; kingdom Metazoa; phylum Chordata; class Mammalia; order Rodentia; family Cricetidae; genus Sigmodon; species Sigmodon hispidus. The sequence continues at coordinate 95,764 of PVIH01005838.1, forward strand.
GTGAGTACATCATTTTGAATGTTTGCAAGTATTTCTGCAATATTTGTTTCATATTTTAGTAAAGTTCATTTACATTTTACAGAATCTTCAACAGACTGTGATGTAGGTTTTAATATTGAAAACACCCTCTAAACATTTGCATGATATATATTTTTAAGTAAAACAATGGTCACTGCTTTTGCACTGCTTCTGTTCTTTTTCTTTTCAGGACTGCCAAATGTTACAATATATAATAAACAAGTAAATAAGTCAACGTCCTTATATAAGCTTTTGGTATTCTATAATTAGAATTGGAATTAATTCCATTTCCTTGTCATTGTGAGTAGAGCAGCAATAAGCATGAATGTAGTCTTTGTGTGTGTCTGTTCTTGTGAATAGGTATGTGTGTGAACACATGACTAGTAATGGCTAAGCTAGACCATATGTCTTATTTAAGTACTTTTTGTGTATCTATATATCTATTTACAATGTTTTCCATTCACTTATTTTTTTTTCTACTAGAGCCAATGGGCTTTTGTAAGTTACCATTAGCAAATTCCTTTGCCTTTCTCTGCATTTCTTTTATCTACTTGTTTCTCTCTCAATATATTTTCAAATAATCTTGTTTTTATGTTTAATTTACTTTCGATAATTATATTGTATTCTTTATGCTCTTCCAACTTCTCTCAGTTTTACATCATGCCCTAGCTACCCAATTCCATATTTTCTCTCTATAAAACAAACAAAAAGCCCAAAGACCTCCAGCAAACACACACATAAACAAATATGATAGAGTCAGATTTGTGTTGAGTCCTGCTCTGGAGTGTTAGTCAACTAAAAAAGACTGAGCATCTCTTTTGCAGAAGCTATCTATTGCAAATAGATTCCAATCTATGGTGAGAAAATTTTGTACACTTCTTCTTGTTAAAGCTTGCACAGATTTACAAATGCTTTTACAATCTCTGCATTGATATGTGCATCAGCCTGGCTGTGTTTGGAAAATGTTATTCCTGTAAACTTGTCCACCACCTTTGACTATTCTTACCATCTTTCTTGTCTCCGCTTCCATATAGATCCCTGAAATTTGGAAGAAGGATGAGCCTTTTTAAACAATCTATAAGGAAGTATACAAAGGTACACTAGAATATGGAGAGTATGATTGAAAAGCCAACCTATTTGAAAACAAATCTGGAATCTTTCACTGTGTATGAATTGGCATTTACCTTTGCTGCACAGGATGATGTAGAATTTCACAATCATCTTGCCTCAGCCTCCCCACATCTGGAATCACTGACATGTTCTCATGTAGCCAACTTTAGGATACTTTAAGCCTTCTAATTGAATGATAAATTTGCATTGTTCCAGATAATTCTCTCTAGGTATTTCAAAGGCATTTTTCATTGTCTCCTACCTGCCAGTGTAATGAGTTTAGTGCCAAATTGATTGCTGAGAGGTTTTATTGTTTTTGTTATTGTCCCACCCAGTCCATCTTTTAAATCATAGGTACTTTTTAAATTCTTTGTTTTTCTTGCCAATATTTCCCCACGTGATGACTTAACAGAGTTTTTACTCACTAAATTTTTCTGACTATTCTTTAAATGCTGTCAACTTATGAGTTCTGTCTTCTAGGAAAAACTTTTATCAATATTCCCTCACTCAAATATTTAGTTATTTCTCATGTTCATTTATTAAGATTGTGGAAATGTTGAATTTACCTTTTCATTTCTCCATCAATCTATTATGATTTTATGTTGTTTTCACATTTAAAATAGCTTCCAGGAACCTCCTAAAAAATTTCTTTTAGTAAACTACAACTTTACTTTATAAAATATCCACTTAGCATATATCTATATTAAGGATCTATAAATCATATAAAATGATATTTCCCTTTTTTACTTTTTCTATTATGAATAAAGTCATACTTTTTATCCATGTATACCCTTGTTCAAGTTCTCTTCCTCTCCCTTCCTCTCCCTTCCAGGAAACTCCTAAAATTTTTTAAAAACTGTTTTGATTTTTAATGTATTATTAACACCTGCAATTACCAAGGTTTTCTAGAAAACAGAAGAGTGTTTCATTTGTTTTCATAGTATGCTCCTTTAATCTATAAAATTCTTAACCTTTTCTTACTAGCTTACAGGTAATAAAGTTTTATTTTCAACTTTTTTGCATTCTATTTTTCTGAGTTCATTATTTCAATATCCACCTAGAATATTAACATTCTTCCAAATATCTATTGAGGTTGAGCTACCAATATAAGAATAGAGAATTGAGATATGGTTGTCAGATTATGTATATGTGAGATCTGAACATTGTTAGATTTTTCACAGAAGAAGAGTGCAAACTATATCACTAATAAATATATTGTGACTATCTACCTGTCTTTTCTGGTAGACTGGGCCATTTCTCCAATGGAATCCTTAATCTCCTGTCTCTAATATCTGACTTCTGATTTTCTGAAAGCTGGAAAAAGAGGCTGGATTTTGATAGTTTTATATATACAATTCCTTTGTGGTTTTTCATATATTGTTTCACTTTTGTATATTTACCTGTATTTGTTTTCTTTATTTTCCTAACTTATTCCCAGGGCCTCTTTGCACTATAATGAGTAGGAGAGGACAGTAGGTAGAAAATAGTTCACAATTTGTGATTTATTCTCCTATGCTTAACTTCATCCATAATCTTTACTTGCTCAAATATTTGGTGCCTTTTTTTCTGGATATTGTATCTTGTTGTGCACATGCCTGCTTTTGTGTTAGGCTATAGTTTCATTCTGATGACTTGGTGATCACTATTTTACCTATTCTCAGTTTTACAAATGCTGGACTCTCTCTTCCTCTCTCCCTGTCTCTTCATCTCTCCCTTTATAGTGTTCTATTACAGAGCTATGTTCAGTTCTATAGTTATTCATTTTATTGGTCAGTTTGGTATAATATCATTGGAATTTCTATAGAAATAACTTAATTATCAGTACTGTGAAAATTAATCAAAATGTCAGTTACTTTCACACTGTATTTTCTTTATATGTAGAACAAATTGTTTAAATAGTAACTTCATGAGTCAATAAAAAGACAAAAATAGATAAAAATAGATAAAGAAATATGATTAAGTAATGGATATATGAGAGATAAAAGCCATCACCTGGATTTAACATTTCTCTTCTGTCCTCAAGAAAGTGTCAGTAGAATTGTAACATACATTGTAGAAATTAGAAAGTACCAGTAGATATCTATTGTACAACTTGAACATACATTAAAGTCAGTATAAATATGACCATTATATTCCAGTTAGAGCTGGTTTGTAAAAAAAGTAGTTATAACTCTATCTAGTTTAAACTCATAATTTTTGTACAGTCTTGAAAATTAGATTCCATAAAGAGTTCAGAATGATGCATTTTTATTGTTTCTTCTGTGATGGGGAATGTACCTTAATTAGAAAGCCTATGTTATAGTCCTTTACTTATCTCTCCTTAAGTGTTCGCTTTTCTCCAGTCTAAAAGCTTTTAATAAATGTATTTACTAATTGGTGGAATTTTATTGGCATCCAGAATACAACATCATGGAGTGATGACACTGTGTTTTCCAGGATCTGATCCACAGGGCAAGGGTAGGGTTGGATGCTGTAAAGCTAATCTTATTCTATTGACTTATGTAATATGTAATATATCTGCCTGCCTAAATATGTAGCAGTTACTTGTTCACAAACTTGGGTATTTGCTCTATCTTAAACAAAAGCAACAAAAACTCATACAAATACAGATGGGTACATGTGTTCACTTCAGTCATGTTCCTTCACTCATACATTGGAGTGCAAAATGTAAACACTTGAAATGGTACCTGGTTTAAATTTTGTACATTAAGGATGAAAATAAGAGAGATGACTGAAAATTGAGTCTTTGAAGATTAAGACTATCAGAGGATATTAATATTATTCTTATGACTTAAAATATTAATTTGTTTCTTGAGTTAACTTCTTATTTGAAAAGAGTAAAATGCATTTTTTTTTGAGTTTTGGTTTACTAAGTTAGGTAGGAAGCACCTAACACATTAGTATTTGTTACATAATTAACAGAAAATCTTCATAGGTCAAAAACCAAATTTCAATGACCTCTCTACAAAAAATGACATGTTATATTGAAGCTTGACTCTCTGGAAATCCTCTTAACTAAGTTTCTCACATAGTCTTTAGATAGTGTCGAAGCTTTATTAGAATAATTTGGTAAAATATAAAAAAACTAAAATGATTTTAATATCTTGAAGATTGAAGCTGACTTTAAGAAAATCAAAAATGCATGTAATATAGAATATTAAAATACATAATTATATTACTAAAATTTAATATTTAATTGACTTATGTAATTCTCACAATTAAAGATAAGCAAAATATGAGGCAATATGTACTATTTTGTAGGCTAGTAAAGGAATTCTTACTAAATATAGCATATATAATGAAAATAATTTAAAGTAAAAGTAAACAATGAATAAGTATTTTAATATATAAGCTGAACTTTTAAAAGAATGTACAAAGATCAAGACATAAAAATGACAGTGGTAATAAGGAATGGATAACAAAGAAGGAATCAATTTTAAGATATTGTTCAATAAAATAATAAGAGGGGTGGAAGGGGGAAGGGAGTCTGAACAATGGGATACATGGATAAAAATATGACTTTATTCATAATAAAAAAGAAAATGTATGTTATTATCAGAACATTTCCAATGTCTGGTTCCACTTGTATATACGAATCTTGAAGGTGTATTACGTTCTTGGAAGATATACATGATGACCTATATAGAAAATAGCACTCTATGTATTCATTCCAGATGATAGTGAACCAGAAATTATTTTGTTTTTAAAGTTGTGATGACTTTAGTCTAACTCACACTTTACATTACTAATTTATATTGGCAACAGGATACAGTATCCTGAGAGGAGCAATTTCTGTGTATAGTACAGTTCTTCCATCTCATTGCTTGCTTATGGTAGATGGGATTATATCAGTTTCATTATGTGAATCTTTCTAAATAAATAAAACCAACATTAAGTTTTTGCTACAGATATCACTTAATATAACTTTCACTTCAAATCTGTTTTTAGAGTCTATTTTGTATTATCTCCATGGAAACTGTATGTTAATTGTGGATTGGCATGTGTCTTGCCTTTGTTCTCTTGTATTTATTTATGATAATATTTACAGATTTTCCTAAAGTTATTTGATCCATTTTGAGATTTGACTGGATCAGAGTCTCATTTTAAAATAATAAAAGATGAGAGTCAGCCAAAACAAATTACTGACATATATCTCCTGTATCTTAATGTAAAGATTAAAGAAAGCTTTGGTAAAGACTGAAAATAAAATATTTAAATGGGATGAAAGGAGTTGGAAGGAGGAGAATCATAAAGATAAAAGGGAGGTTTGGAAATTTTAATAGAGTAGAATTAGATAAGAAGGGAGCAAGTTTGATACAAAAGTAAATTAGTGGAAAGGAACTTAGAAGGAAAAAAAATAAATTTAAATGACATTATAAAGATCTTGTAAAGAAACTCCATTTTTGGTATGTTGACAGTGGAGGAAAGGCAGGGTTTTAAAAATGATTATATGATAAGTAAGTGTATGAAGTCTATCTAGAACTTCAGAAGAATAGAGGCACATAGTCCTTAGGCTCTTATGTAAAGAATATGAGAATATAACTGTCACATCAAGTCAAAAGATCCAGTGTCTTTTCTTTGATGTTTTTCAGGAAAGCCTGCTAGTTGCCCTCCACACCCGAACCTCAGGGAGTCTGTGATCCCTAACTTCCTTTGGGTAACCCATTATAAACTTCATTCATGAATTTATCTAAGCCTTTCCTGAACCTATTTATATTTTCAGACTTTATAACATTCTGGGGTAATGACTTGCATATGTTTACTACCAACTGTGTAAAGCTGTAAAACACAAAGCCCAACTCCTTTTATCTTTATGTTGTAATAGCCATCTTCTAGTGCTAGGCAGCTCTAATTTGGTGAAAGGAATCCATCCTTACACTTCACAATTTGCAGTCAGAATTTATGCCGTCTTATGTGAGTATCTCACCCACTTATAGTCTTAGGATATTGCTGCAAAATCCAGGATACATAACAAAAAAGTTGTTTTAATTAATTGCATTTTTGGGAAACCTAGTTCATTTATATAGTGTCCCAAATCATTTCCTACCAACCAGTGTAAGACAATCTTCAAAGTTCCTTCTAACTTCCCTTCTGTTCTTTAACTATCCCCATCCCAGGCTGTCTCTTGCTCCCTTCACCCCCCGAAAAAGATGTTCAAAACCACAAGCTCACAGCCATGTGAATAAGAACATGGTCTTATAGGTAAATTGTCAGGAGAAAAGTCTGTCACTTCTTCTTACTCCTTCATCATATAGGCTATTCATTTACGTCTCAATTTTTTTCTTCAGTAAATCAGAGATACCTACCATAATCTGACTTCTCTGTACCATTTCCCATTTTGTAATGATTCCTATATTAACTATGGGATGAATTACATTTTTTTCCTTTGGTCTGTTAACATCTGAAAAAGTAAAATAAACCTTACCTTTAATGTTGTGTTATAAGAATACCTTTTTGAGACTACATTCATGCAAAGTATTCTACTCAACTGTACATGAAAAAAAAAGTAGTCTAACACTCCCAGGATCCCAGAACCCAGAAGACTAAACTAACTTAATGAAGTCATTTGAGGAATCCTGAATGAGGCCATTTGGAGGACTACATTCATACCAAATCCATAGATCTTGATGAATGAGGTTATTTTTTGTTGTTTCTTTATATAACCTAATTTAGGATGCTTTGTTATGCAGTTATATGTACCCAGTATGATTGATACTTTGGTATTCTCCAGTGTGTACTTCTCTTAAGCCTGTGAGAACCCTTGAAAATTCTCATGAACTAAGCTAAACCAATTCAATTCCTACTCCTTTTGAAGAAAGTCAAATCTCACTTCATTTGAATGAATGTGTAGTTTACAAATACAAATTTCAGGAAGAAATGTGATGTCTCATTTTGCTAGGTAAGTGAGGTCTAATTTAGCACATCTGAGAAGCAGATATGGAAACAGATATTTATAGTCAGTAAGTGTATTTAGAAAGATTCTTTGGATTGGTGCATAAAATTGAACAGGAGAATATGTTCAACCTGATCATGATTGATACAAGAATTCCAAAAGATCACACATGAAACCCTGGAGCTGCAATGGCCTTTCAGCACCACTCCAAGTTCAAATAAAACAGACAAGTTTATCCTAGCTTTAATTAGTCATTTGATGAGCCTGCTCTTATGCCTGAGACAATAAACTTGATTTTATCAGGGTAACAATTAGACTTTAGGTAAAGCATGGTTATGTTTTTGTGTTATTAAACTCAGTATTCTTTTAAACTTGGTAATATTTTTTTATTGAAAATAGATTCTTCTCTCATGTAATATAGCCCAATTAGAGTTTCCCCTTCTTCTGGTGCTCCCAGTTCCTTCCCACCTTTCTTTCCATCCAGATACACTTCCGTTTTCACTCCTGTTAGGAAAGAAACAGGCTTCTAAGAGTTAATAATAAAAGAAAAGAAAAAAAAATCACATCAGAGTTCAACAAATAAGCCAATAGAAAGAAAAAAGCCCAAAATCAGGAACAAGAATCAGAGACCCAATCATTCACACACACACAGCCAAGTCCTATAAAAACACTAAACTGGACTGTGATATATATTTAGAGAATCCGGTGCAGACACCTGTAGGCTTGCTGTTTTAGATTCTGTAGGTTCATGAGTTTTCATCATGTTATATAGAGGGTCATGTTTTTTTGATGTCCATATCCTGTCTGCCTCTTATACTCTTTCTGCTACACTTTTAGTGAGGTTTCCTAAGAAATGCAGGAAGGGATTTGATAGAGATAATCCATTAAGGGCTGAGTGTTACAAAACCTGAGATAATATTTTAAATAAAATATGAATTTATAAGTCAAATGTAGTTATAATTTGTTCGTTATGGATTAGATTTTTCATTGTGTGTTTATCCTACGAATTAAGGTACTGTCAGCTAGATTTACTTCATGATTCATAATGTTTGCTTCTAGAGCAAAATCCCCTTTCTTAGCTTATAGTGATAGAGTGTGCTTCTTTATTTTCTCTGAAGTAGGTATCCTCATTTTGAAATAAGTCATGCAGAGTTAGGGGATGAGGTGTACCGCCCTCTGCAGCTTTCTCACGAGACGTAAAGAATGTAACAACAACCACAAGAAGAGTGTGACTGTACTCTTGTAAAAGGCTTTTTTGTGTGTGTGTGTGAGTTCAATATGATTTTATTTAAAATTTGCAAAGCTGAAGGAGGACCCTAAGTTTTTTTTAAAGCGATTTTCACAGTTTATATTCAGTCTTTAGCTTTGTTCCAGACCCTCACTTAAGCACATTGAGCCAGGCTCTTAGTCACTGCTCCCTGCTCTGAGGCTCATGGCCAGCCCTCTGGCAGTGGGAGACCAGCTGTCCTCCAAGCAACATAACAAATTTGTCTTCCCACCACCCTCTACACAGGGCTCTGGGAATTCTGTATTTTACAGCTGTAAAAAAATGTAAAAGGATTCCTTAAGTCATCATCTGCAACAAACCCAACTCTACTACACCTTGAGGATGATAAGCACAAAATGCTCAGAATGCGAGAGATGCTCCATGCTTAACGGAAGAACTCACATGTTAAAAAAATAAGTCAAGAAACATGCCTTAGTATTCGAAAATGTGACTTAAAAAGACAAGATGCACAGCACAATCTTGCACTTGGTATTGTGAACTTCTAACAACGGCTACTGGTGGCCAGCGGGTGGAAAGAAGCAAGCATACTGCCAGATTGGTCTGCCCACAGGGAACACCACGTTTTCAATTGGGTTACCCAGTTTAGCCTGAGGGGGAAAAAAAGGTGCACAAACTAACACCTATGTCACTCTAGATGATGAGGTAGATCTCTTTGTCTAATATGGTAAAGTGAAGATAACAGAAAGCCCAAACAACATTTAATCTTCTTTTTAAAACTTCAGGCTATGTTCAACGGCTTCCGTTGAGCATGAGCAAGATAGCAGCCTCCGAGCCGGTTAGTCTATGGCTTCAATTTGACTACCCGCTGCCGCCACGCTGCACTGCACCATCTTCTGGCTTCTGGTGGACCTGAACAGATGCCGAGTTGTAATTAATTAATTAAAAAAAAAATGAGCAACACTATGTAACAATAGCTATCTATAATTTACATTATTATTTACTACTCTAAGAATTTTGTAACAATTTTATCTATGTTTTTAAATCTTGAGGAAAGTATAGTGTTTCTGCATATGAAAGTTTAAAGAAAAGAAATACAAAATTCATTTGAACAAGCATATGAATGAATAAAATATTTTGTAATTTGATATGTAAAATGACTTTTCTAAAAACAACATGCTTGCTTGAAATATATTTATAAAATAAGAAACTGAAAGAATGGCATAAAATTGCATTTGGAATATTAAGCCACCCAAAACAATGAATCCTTATAGCTAGGAACAGTGAAAATCATGACTATGACAGTATCATATATCCCTCAATTACTTTACCTATTGCTACTACTTGGCTCCGGAGAATTGTTAGTCCTCTGCACTGGTTTCTTCTCTGCTCTTTGCAGTGGCTCTCTTTTCTCTATAGTGTCTCCTTAGCTATCTATCCTGTGTACAATGGAAGGTGTTCCTGAAGGCCTTGAAATCTATTTTCTTCCTATGCAGACTGATACTATCAGAACTTTTATTTCTTCTTCTCAAATATAGCATTTTCAATCCAAAATTGAGATACATTAAAGTATTTTCTTTTTTTATTTATTATGAATAAAGTCTCCGTTTTTTATCCATGCATTCCTTTGTTCAAACTCCTTTCCCCCTCCCATTCCTCCCAGAAACTCTCTCTTCTCCCCATCTCCTCATCTCCTCCCCAGCAAGGGCAGGAGGTCCCAAGGTCCCAAGGTAGCTAAGTTCAGCATCCACTCCAGGCAAATCCACTTTCCTCATCCAAACATCAAGACTGGGTCAGGTGTTCCTCTGGAGGGAATAAGCTTCAAGGTGCCTGTCCAAGGTGCTTCAGATTCCAAGCTGTTCAGTGGTTGTGGTTTGCAACTTGGGAATGCTTTGCTTTTTGCTTAAAGCTGAGCAAGTTTACACTCTCACCAAAAATGGAGGAGTGTTCTCCTTGCTCTGCACCCTCTCCAGCATAGGCTGTCATCTGTGTTTTTGATTTTAGCCATTCTGACAGGTGTAAAGTGGAATCTCAAAGTTTTTTTTTTTTTTATTTTGCATTTCTCTGATGGCTAAAGATATTGAACACCTTTTCAGATGCATTTCAGCAATTTTTAATTCTGCTGAGAATTCCCTTTTTAGCTCTGAACCCCATTTTTGGATTGGGTTATTCATGGTTTTGGACTTTAGTTTCTTGAGTTCTCTATATATTTTGGAGATCAGTACTCTGTCACTTGTTCGGTTGGTGAAGATCTTTTCCCATTCTGTAGGCTGTTGTTTTGTATTATTGACAGTGTCATTGGCTTTACAGAAGCTTCGCATTTTCAAGAGGTCCCACTTATTGATTGTTATTCTTAGTGTCTGCACTACTAGTATTATATTTAAAAAGGGGTCACCAGTGACAATGCATTGGAGGGTATTTTCCACTTTCTTTTCTATCCAGTTCAGTGTAGCTGGATTTACATTGAAGTCTTTGATCCAATTGGATTTGAGTTTTGTGCAAGTTGATAGGTTTGGATCTATTTGCATTTTTGTACAAACTACCATCCAGTTATGCCAACACCATTTGTTGACGATACTATTGTTCTTCTATTGAATATTTTTGGTCTCTTTGTCAAAAATCAGGTGTTCATAGATGTGTTGGTGAATGTCTGGATCTTCAATTCAATACCATTGATCCACAAGTCTGTTTTTATGCCAGTAGCAAGCTGTTTTTATTACTATAGCTCTATAGTATAATTTGAAGTCAGGAATGGTAATGCCTCCTGAGGTTCTTTTGTTGAGCAAAATTGTTTTGGTAATCCTGGATTTCCTGTTATTCCAAATGAAATTGAGTATTATTCTTTCAAGATCTGTTAAAAAATGTGTTGGGATTTTGATGGAAATTGCATTGAAACTGTAGAGTGCTTTTGGTAAGATTGCCTTTTCAATATGTTAATCCTACCTATCCAGGGACATGTGAGAGCTTTCCATTTTCTGATATCCTCTTCAATTTCTTCCTTCAGAGATTTAAAATTTTTGTCAAACAGATCTGATACTTCTTAGGTTATAGTTACACCAAGGTATTAAATGCTATTTGTATCTATCATAAAAGGTGATGTTTCCCTTATTTCTTTTTCAGTCCTTTTATGTTTAGTGGATAGAAGGGCTACCGATTTGAGTTAATCTTGTATCCTGCTACATTACTGAAGGTGTTTATCAGCTGTAGTAGTTTCCTGGTAGAATTTTGTGGGTCACATATGTATACAATCATGACATCTGCAAATAGAGATTGTTTCACTTCTTCTTTTCCTGTTTGTATCCCCTTAATCTCCTTTCATTTTTTTTTATTGATTTAGCTAAAACTTTGAGAACTATGTTGAATAGGTAAGGGGAGAGGGGACAGCCTTGTCTAGTTCCTGATTTTAGTGGGATTGCTTTGAGGTTTTCTCCATTTTGTTTGATGTAGGCCGTTGACTTTTTGGAAATGTCCTGAATTATATTTAGGTATTTTCCTTGTATTTGTGGTCTCTTCAGGACTTTTATCATAAAATAGTGTTGGATTTTGTCAAAGACTTTTTCAGCATCTAAGAAAATTATTATGTGTTTTTTTTTTCCTTCAGTATGTTTATATGATGGATGATATTTACAGATTTGATATGTTGAACCATCCCTGCACTTCTGGGATGAAACCTACTTGATCTTGGTGAATAACATTTTTAAATGTTGCTGTATTTGGTTTGCCAGAATTTTGTTGAGAATTTTTGCATTAATGTTAATGAGGAAAATTTGTCTGTAATTCTCTTTTTTGTTGTGTCTTGAGTGGTTTGGGTATCAGTGTTATTGTGGTCTCATAAAAAGAGTGTGACAATATTCCTTCAGTTTCTAGTGTACAGAACAGTTTGAAGAGTATTGGTATTATCTCTTCTTGGAATGTCTCTTAGAACTCTGCACTAAAACCATCTGGGTCTGGGATTTATTATTGGGAGACTTTTAATGACAGCTTTGATTTCCTTTGGTGTTTAGGACTGTTTAGGTCTTTAATCTGATCTTGATTTAATTTTGGTAAATGGTACCTTTATTTTGTACTTTTCCAATGATGTACCTTACTAGTGAGTTCACTAGGAGACTCACCTGGGCAGCTGCAGGCTAATCATCATGTTAAAATGAAACTAGAGGAGATCAGTTACTGCCCCTCTCACTCCTCTAACTTAGGTAATTTCTCAGTGTTTTTGTTGTGCACACTATTCCTCAGAAAACAGGAACAAACCTCAAGTCACTCTGGATAGAGAACAGACAACAGCTGAAAGAAACAACGCCCATCCAAGTCCACCTTGGGGAACCAATGAAATTTCCAGGGGTTACTTACAGAAATATTAATGAGGTACCATTTAGAGAAGCAGGAATGACTTGAATGTAGCTGGATTACCAAATCTCACCCTACTGTGGGTGATGCCTCATAAAGTCTGGGAAATTTATTCTTATTTCACAGCCTTCAGACAACTGAACATGTTGAAGAACTCAGGGAGTTCAGTTGGTCTGAGCCTTTTTCAGGCAGTTTGGCTGCTCTCTGCTTCTTAGAGCATTTCAGTTTATCAGAGTATCTCTCAGCAGCCCTTTCTGCTTTCACATGCTTGGGAAGGGAGTGACCCAGATAATCTGGTCAATTTTAGGAACTTTAAGTTGTTTGTTTTATGTAGTAACCAGTGTATACATATGATGAAAAATTTTATCATCTCCTAGAAAAAATTGTTCTTGTCCCCCATTTTAACTTCCAGTGTCTCACCAAGTTTCCTGATTACCATTGTTTTTCTTCACCTTTCCTTAACATCCTGTGTCTTAAGGAGCTTTCCTACAAGAGGGGAGGCTCTAATTGCAGAGAAAAATGCCAAATTACAGGTACCTTCCTAGATTTCATCTCAGTGCTTACATGCCAATCTTTGTCTAATCCCAAAAAGCATATGGATTGTCTTGTACCCTTTTGAGTGATATGATACACCTGACTCAAATTGGAGGTTTTTCTATCAGGAAAGAAAAGATTGCAGTGAAAGCAGGCATGTAATCAAAGAAAATGAAAAGGAGCTGAAATGAAAAGAAGTTAGAGAACTTATGATAAGCAGTACAAAGGCACCACTGTTCTCCACCTAACCCACTCTCTCTAGATCAATATCTAAAACACCACAGAAAAAACTGTTATCTATTTGAAGTATGATATTTTTAAGTGAAAGGGAATAATGCCCATATATTTGAAGAATACAAATGAAAGTAAACTATCTAGGAAAATGAAGAGGTTTTTTGAGAACCCTCAAAATCACCTTTCATTGCCCTTCTCAGGAATTTAGGAGAAGGCTTAATTTTGTTCTAGCAGTAATAATAGCAATAAGCAATTTTTGTAAATCAAATCATATTTAGAAATATCTCATTTACTATTTTCAACAAAGATTTGAAACATTCTGGAAACAAAACTGAGTGAACAATTTCAAAAGTGAACTTGATGATTCACTAATTAAATTTTCCTATTTTTAATAGTAAAATATAAAGTAAGCATTCAAATGACAGCTGTATGATACTAAATTGTCTTTTCTATCTACCTTGTCATATTGCTTAAAGCACCCACTGATGGAAATCTCAGATGGTGTAAAGATAGCAACATGCTCTCTGACAGAAAGTATATGCAGAGGTATAGTTTAGGATACTTCCAACCACCAAGAGAGGGCTAGTCTAGAAATGATGCTTCTCTTGTTAGCTGTAGTTCTTGAAGTCATACAGCCTTTCCATGGAATTCTCCAGTGTAGGAAACTGGACATTTTGATGGTGTAATCTTTTCTCATCACTGTAATCTGTACAAATAATCAATCTCAATATATTGTACCTCTGACTAAACATGGTTTTGCCTCCAATATAGTATTTTAAATACCTCCTTGAGTAGTCGGTAAAAACAATGAAATTGAAATGGTCGATACTTACAAATTATCAATTCCCTGATATATAATATCATGCATATATATACATCAAAATATAATTTGATTAGAAGTCATGAAAACATTTCAGGCATGAAAATAAAACAAGAAGATTTTATTTATAAAAGCAGAAAATTTGAAGAAGTATAGATTCAAATTTTTAGAATTTGATTTTTAAAAACTGTAAAATTAATAAAGTATTTTAAAAAGTAGATATCTTAGACTGATACTTACTTGTTTACATGTGTTTCTGTATTTATGACTGACTTCTAAAAAATAGTCCATATGCACTTTATATGTTTATTAAGAGTTAGTCTAAAATTGCAAGTCCAAATGGAAAGAGAAAAAGAAAATATGAATATGTAGAAATAATATATCAGAATACTTAATAATATATTCAATAAAAAGGAATGTGTAGGTGTATATACGATTAGTGAGTTTCTTTATTAGATATATCTTTTACCACTAACAGAGTATTGACTTAACACTAGCAATTAGAAAATGCAATGTTAAAATAAAGATATCACTTACAATAATATTTACAATAATATTCATATAATATTGTGTCCTCAGATGAAAAGAAACACTGAAACTTCAGTTGTAAGGGAAGGGAAAAGTTTAGTAAAAACAATAATGAATAATTTCAGAAACTAAAATATTCAATGGTTTATACTGAAGAAAACAAAATATATAATTTAAGTTGAATAGTGATGAAAATATAGATACATTTTAAAATACCTGGATTTAAAATATATAGAAATTATGTGATTTGAACAACAAAAAAGATCAAAGAGAACTTGATGTTTTAATGTTAAAAAATAGCCTGTTAGTAAAATTCTGTTTTTGTTTTTTCCAAATGGGAAAGTGTGATGGGAATCTTGTTTAAGAAAATAGTACGTTATGATGAAGAGGGGAATGCAGATTTGGCATCAGCTTCTCAATCCTCACTGGTGAAAATAGGTCACAGTGATTTGAGAAAAGGTAGTTCATAAAAACACTGACTGAGTATATGAATATGTACGTATAAATGACTGGCAAATGTGTGAGGATCATTACAAAAATAACAGCATCAAACTAAAATAGGTCATCAAAAATTTTGATAGGAACAATTAAGTAGATTAATTTGAAAAATCTTTTTTTTTTTCTCATGTTTAAAATATCTCACAGCATCCTTCTTTTGCAGTCTCAACAAAATTGTTAAATTGGTTTTGCATTGTAGCAGAAAGTATTCATTTTAAAGGCCTGCTTTCTATTTTCTCGGTGTCTTATACTGAATCTAAACTTTCAATGCCTTCCTGATTTTATGGCTTGGTTTTGTTGACTCTTTTCTCTAGGGTCTCACTCTGATCCCAAAAACTGCCGAGTAACTTAGATGCTTGAGATGGAAAAAGCATTGTTTAAGCTTTATTTAACCTACTCAGCTCACTAAAGTTTGATAGGCATTTCTCAAACACTTTTCGATAAACTCAACAAAAGGGTTATAGCGCCCTCAAGCAATAAATGCTAACTTTATGCCAGCCTACATAAGTACCTTATAGAGAACTACATTAAGGCTCTGTCAGGATATTTTTACACATTCCCCTGTTTACTGTATTCCAAAAAAGTTCTAATAGCCAGTCTATGACTTGGGCTTATATTATTCCAATATTCTTTTTTATTTTTATTAAACTGAAATGCAATTATATTCTTTTGGTTCATTGTAATTTACAAACTTTCCCTTTTATTCTATGTCTAATAATGCACATAACCTCTGTATAGTTCAAATTATTCTATAATGCTCCTCTTGTTTGATTCTTTGTCAACTGGGAATCAAAGTATCAACTATTTCAAAAACTAATAATAACAATAAAAAAGAGTAAGGCTAGACATGTGGCATATATCTGTAATCACAGCACTTAAGAAGCAGAAGCAGGAACACTGCAGGTTTGAAGAAAGCCTAGACTTCTTAACAAGATTTAGATAGTCTAGGTTGCATAGAGCCTGTCTCATAAATACATCACCTAATCTCCATCACCCCAAAATAAAATTATTACCTACTTATTTCTGGCATAGATGTTGAAATATGGATTTAAAAATATGAGTAGAAATATACATGAATGCCCTCAGCTGAGAGGGAAAATGTGAAGATGGATATAGAAGTGTGACAGAATTAAAAAATGTATTATAAGTGGTATTACAAAATGCTTGTGAAGCAAATAAATTTTTCAATGACTATATTTTAATAAATGTTTTATTATAAAATTAATCAATACTCTCAAATGAACTGAAGATTTAGCAAAAAAAACAAAGCCCATTTCAATATAAATTTAAAAAGGAGGCTGAGAAGTGTAGAAGAGAATGGAACAAGAGAGAGAAGGAAGGAAGAGAGGAAGAAGAGCCATTTTGGGAACAGGTGGTGGGAACATGTATCTTTAGAAACAGAGATACTTGGAAGAGAGAAAGGCCAATGGGCTATATTATTTTAAGTTTTTTTTAAATCCACATATCACTGTTTTCCTCTCCCTCTCTCTTTCCCTGTCATCCCCCATCTTCCCCCAATAAATGTCAAACTGTGGTTTGAAGTTGTTGACATCATAGTAAGGAAAGTCCTTTCCATCAGCTCAAACATTAAAAGAAGATTTTAGGAGTGAAATTACCAAAAATTCAGAGAATATATAGTTTTATTTTAACAAATGAATAGACGTGGTTTAGGAAGACATGTATCTGTTTTCAAGAAGCAAAAAGAAAAGTCAAAATTAATTTAGTAAGACTAGGGAAGAAAGCAATGTGGAAATAATGCATAGATTTTGAGTAATACAGACATCTTGTAAGAGAAATAAACCTAGCAATATGAAGAAAAGGAATGTTTTTTCTTAAATAGAAGGGTTTATAAAATCAATCAAAGCCTTTGCATAGTATTGTATTAAATAGTGTCAGTTGTAAAGCTGAAAACTCTTAGTGGCTCAATAGAATAGAAGCCTTTTTTAATTTATTGTTTGGTGATTTTTACATCATGCCCCCTGTCAAACTCAGTTATCAGTCCTCTCCATTTCATGCTCACTTTTATGATCTCACCATTTACAAAAAAGCCCATTCATGCTGCTCATTTACTTATTGGAGCATAATTAAACTCCCTGTGGCCTCTTCATTCTCAGTACTTTAGCACAGGCAGAGGTGGACTGCCAGGCTCTTCAGGTGACTCTGTCTATATGTAGTAGCTCAAGGACCCCTTCTGTGCAGTGTGTCTCCCATCTCAGCATCCTACATAAAGCTCAGCTATGTTAATAATAGGAAGGCATCTGATGAATAGGTATAAAAGTATATAACCTAGGTTTCCTTACATTTCATTGGCCAAAAGGCGATTATATATCCCTAAATTAACTGGGTGAGGATGTGAAGTGTTGTCTTCAATAGTGACCTTGGTGTCCCAATGGCTTTTGTAATCAGAAGAATAAATTACAAGCTATTATTGGAATAATTTTATTCAGATGATTCCCTCATGGTTGTGTTTCTGGCCTTTAGATTATAATCAGCATATCCTAATGTTCAAGTATTAGTCAAACTCCAAGAAGCTAATTTAAAAAATGGTATTATTTTACTTCAACAAAAGAGAGGCATTTTGAGGAACCCCAAGAAGCTGGTCAAATTTAGTTTTCCAAGTATCAGCAATTATTGGGAAAACATAATTGTTTGTAAAAATCACGGTTTTGAGCCCCCTGGAGGGGAAGCACCATAACAACCCTGAGGGTGGCTCAGTTACTTTATGGTCCTGTAAACAGGCTCAGACTTCTAAAACACTAGAAGCTACAGTAAGAGGTTGGAAGTACTTTCCTCAAAACGGCTACTTTCCTCTTTGCTTCCTTAAACAAACCAGGTGACTTTAGACAAAGGTTCATTTTTCTGTAGGACCCAACACAAAACTGAAAGAAACAGATAGAAAATAGCAATATTCTGTTTTTCTATTTTCTATAATGTTGCAAATTCAAGGGCTATTTAGTATCCCAAGATATATCAGGAAACCAATCAAAAGGTTGCTGCTTCATTAAGCCCCTCAACTTGTGCAGCCTAGATTAGTTAAGTTTCTCAATTTTAAGTTCCCTATTCTTCCAGTTCCTTATTTTAGGATCCCTTAATTACACCAACCCACTTCCCATTTCCAAATTACTTATAAGTCAGGATGCTAAGTATCAGAGACTAGGTCTAAAATGGCTTTCAATGGTTTCTGCAAACAACAATCATTCCAGACAGAGGAGATTTCAAGGCCACCATAGGTCTGAGTTAACTTTTCAAAAAAAAAAAAAAAAGAAAAAAAAGCTAACAAAACCAAAGCTAACAAGCCAAGCTTCAGATTTCAATAGCAAAACAGAACGTTGAATAAGTAATCTTCCCCCTCAAACATATCTTTGATTAAGAAGGAAGTTATCTAAACACATTCTATGATATTTCATTGGCCACAATTTAGTGATTTGTTTATTGCTTAAACAAAAGAGCATAGGCAAGGAACATGAGAACTCTGACATCTTCTATTTCTCATACAGAGAATTAATATCAAGCACCAGAAAGTGGGCTGTAAGTTGTATGGGGCAAATTTTAATTGTCACTGGCATGAGCTGATATTTTCATTTCTAGTAGGAACTTATGAGCAGGCATGTGACATGCAATTCCTTTTCTGTCAGCAAAAACTGAGTGTTGGTGGGAACATCTATTTTGTGCTTAAGAACCGAGTAAATAACACAGCATGCAGTTATGTAGCTGCTTTGTGTTCCTCTTCTGCACTGTCAAAATAAATTCTTCCTTACCTGTCTTACACTGTTGTATATATCAGTTTGTTTACGGATCATGATTTTAAGATAATGCTTGAGAACGTTTATAGTTACTTTATTCATTTCCTGACAAAATATCTAATAAATGCTACTTAAGGAAGGAAAGGTTTTTCTTAACTAATAGTTTAAAAGAATAACAATCCATCAAGGCAGGGAGGAGATTAAGGTTGTATTATATCTGCCACCAATAAGCAGATAGAGAAGGATATTATGTGTTTCTCCTTTCTTTCTTTTTTATGCATTTTAGGATCTCACTCCTGGGATGGTGCCACCCACCTTTCTAGGGCTTCTTTTCTTCTTAGTTAAATCTTGTTGTCAATTTTTTCACAGATATTGCCATAGGGTATGCCCCTTAAGTGACTCAAAATCTGCTCAAGCTGATATTGAAAACTAACTGTCACAAGTCTGTTCTTTGTAACTTGTATAACATCCATACTTCAAATCATAACATACGTCCCTGACAGCTGATGTCTTTGCTCATCTCATAATGAAAATGAATTAAATCCATCTCTACATCCCAACAAAGCCAAAAGTTGAAAGTCTTCCTTGAGACTCAAGAAAATGCATTTGTGTTCTCTGTAAAATAAAACAAACCAAAAAGAAATAAAAATTAATGGAATAACCTCTCTAGGTCTCTGTTTGGGGATATACCTGCCACAGGCCTGGTCTCAGGGACTTTCCTTAGACATGAGAGAAAATTCCATAGTTCATTTCTTTTACCCTTCACTCTAAAGCCAGAGCCACATGGCCAAAGACGATAAGTTCTGCTGTTAGCTGTAGCTGGAAAGTAGCACTGTCATTCAAGTACATCTTTACCAGCTTTCTCTCCTATACTGACTCTACTCAGCTATCCCAAAACTGGATCTCTAGGTGAGATAAACCTGAAATTGAGATCTGCCAGCCATCGTCTTCTTTTTTTCTCATTTTTTTATTATTAATAGAGTCTCATTTTAATCCATGTATCCCCTTGTTCAAATGCCCTTCCCCTCCTGCCCCTACAAGTCACTCTTCTCCCCATCTCCTTATCTCCTCCCCAGCAAGGACAGGAGGTCCCAAGGTCCCAAAGTGGTTTAGTTCAGTATCCACTCCAGGCAGATCCACTTTACTTAACCCCACATCAAGACTGGCTCAAGTGTTGCTCTGGAGGGAATGGGCTCCAAAGTGCCAGTTCAAGGAGCTTCAGATCCCAAGCTGTTCAGTGTTTGTGGTTTGCAGCTTGGACATGCTTTGTTTTTTTGTTTAAAGTCCACTAATATGTGAATACATCCCCTGCTTATCTTTCAGAAATTGTGAAAGCTCACTCATGAGGATATTCTCCATATCCATCCATTTGCCTGCAAATTTTAGGATATCATTTTTTCTTACTGCTGAGTAGTACTCCATTGTGTAGATGTACTGCAGTTTGTTAATCCATTCCTCAGGGGAGGGACTACTAGGTTGTTTCTAGGTTCTTTTTTTCCCCTCTTTTTTTATTATAAAGTCACATTTTCTATTCGTGTATATCCTTATTCAAGGTCTCTTCCCACTCCTACCCCCTCCAATCCCTCTCTCTTATCCACATCCCCCATCTCCTCCCAAGCATGGGCAGGAGGTCCCAGGGTCCCAATGTTGCTTAGTTCAGCATCCACTGCTGGCAGATTCAGTTTCCTCACCCAAATGTCAAGACTGAGTCATGTGTTCCTGTAGAGTAAGTGGGATCCAAGGTGTCACTCCCAGGTGTTTCAGATCCACAGCTGTTCAGTGGATGTGGTTTGCAGCTTGGACATGCTTTACTTTTTGCTTTTTTTTTTTTTTTTTGTTGTTGTTGTTTTTGTTTAGAGTCCACTAATGAGTGAGTACATCCCTGATTATCTTTCTGGGTTTAAGATACCTCACTCAGGAGGATATTCTCCAAATCCATCCATTTGCCTGTGAATTTTGGGATACTAATTTTTCTTACTGCTGAGTAGTACTCCATGGTGTAGATGTACCACATTTTGTTAATCCATTCTTCAGTTTAGGAACATCTAGGTTGTTTCCAGGTTCTTGCTATTACGAATAATGCTGCTATGAACATAGTTGAGCTAATGCCTTTGGAGTGTGACTGTGCATCTTTCAGGTATCCACCCAAAGTGGTATTGCTGGATCCTTGGGGAGATTGATTACCAGTTTCCTGAGAAACCATCATACTGCATTTCAGAGTGTCTGAACAAGCTTACACTCTCACCAACAATGGAGGAGTGTTCCCCTTGCTCCACAACCTCTCCAGCATAGGCTGTCATCTGTCACTGTGACGTTTATCTTAGCCAATCTGACAGGTGTCAGGTGGTAACTCAAAGTTGTTTTGTTTTCCATTTCTCTGATGACTAAAGAAGTTGAACACGTTTTCAAGTGCCTTTCAGCCATTCATAATTCTTCTGTTGAGAATTCCCTTTTTAATTCTGAAACCCATTTTTTGATTGGGTTATTCAAGGTTTTTGGCTTTAGTTTCTTGAGTTCTCCATATATTTTAGAGATCAGTCAGATCTCTTGTAGGATTGGTGAAATCTTTTTCCATTCTGTAAGCTGTCGTTTTGTCCTATTGACAGTGTCCTTGGCTTTACAGAAGCTTCTCTGTTTCAGAAGGTCCGACTTATTGATTGTTGTTCTTAGTGTCTGTGCCACTGGTGTCATATTTAGGAAGTGGTCACCTGTGCCGATTCATAGAAGGGTATTTCCCATTTTCCTTTCTATCAAGTTTAGAGTGGCTTGGTTTATGTTGCGGTATTTGATCCACTTGGATTTGAGTTTTGTGCAGGGTGACAGGCTTGGATCTATTTGCATTTTTCTACACACTACCAACCAGCCATGCCAACACTATTTGTTAAAGATATTATCTTTCTTCCATTGAATATTTTGGGCCTCTTTGTTGAAGATCAGGTGTTAATAGTTTTTTGGGTTAATGTCTGGATCCTCAGTTCTGTTCCATTGATCCACAAAGCCATTTTTATGCCAGTACCAGGCTGTTTTTATTACTGGAGCTCTATAGCATAACTTGAAGTCAGAGATGGTGATGCCTCCAGAGTTTCTTTTGTTGAGCAAAATTGTTTTGGCAATCCTGGCTTTCCTGTTATTCCAAATGAAACTGAGTATTGCTCTTTCAAGTTCCAAAAAATACTGTGTTGGGATTTTGATTGGCAGTGCATTGAATCTGTAGATTGCTTTTGGAAGAATTGCCATTTTTACTATGTTGATCCTACCTATGCTCTCTGGGTCTAGGGTCAATCCCTAGATTCTGATGTCAGCTCTCCCTAGCAGACAGGAGCTAGGGTTTGGTGGTGAGGAGTTCCTCCAGACACACCTAAAAGAGGGTGTAGGGAGCTGCATTGTACCGCGCCCTAAAGATGGTGCCGGTTTCCGCCTTCAGCCCTCCGGAGGGCTAGTACTCTCGGGAGTAAACAACTCCTTTTTGGCTGTAGGCGAGGATGGTGGCTTGCTTCCGCGTCCTAGGACCTATGGGCGATGTCCACGTAGCTTACTGGGGTTGGAGGCCCAGAGGGTATTTAGCCATGAGCGGGCTTCCCCCCGGGGTCGGAAGTCAGTAGACTCAGAAGATTGTTCAAAGGTCCTGAATAAACGGCTGGAGAGAAGAATCCTGAGTCGTGTTCTTCCTTGTTGGCGAGGTTGGGCACGACAACTGGTGGTCCGTACGGGGGAATCGCTTCGGGGAATCTCTTCGGGGAATCGCTCCGACGGACGACGGGATCCAGAACTCTCCAACATCAGGGGGTATACCTGTAAGTCCTAGGTAATTGGGATCCGCGGTCATAGGGGCAGAGCTCTGTCTGTAGGAAAGGACAGAGGAGAGGGAGCTTGCTGACGAGCAAGCGTAACCTCTCATTGCTGCGGACGCGCAGCAGGAATAGGGAAGCTGAAATTGGGGCTGTTTAGCAGAGCAGGAATAGGGAAGCTGAAATTGGGGCTGTTTAGCAGAGCAGGAATAGGGAAAGCGAAATTGAGGCTCTGAGAAAATTCTGAAAGTAAGATCAGGGATA
>PVIH01005839.1:0-118636 GCA_004025045.1 Sigmodon hispidus
ATCTGATGCTGCCCTCCATGATCTGATGCTACCCTCCATGATCATCTGATGCTGCCCTCCTTCCATGATCTGTCTTTGAACATTCCTCCAGAGCAAGTAAAGGAAGTAATTATCAAGAGCCAAGCTCTCCTTCCAAATGCTCCTCCTTATTAATTCTAGCCTCTTCCATTAGCCACACACACACACACACACACTGCGGAAGCAGAATATGCCTTACCTCTCTGTCACAGGGGCAGTCTTGGAGAATGACCTGAGTAAAAGAGCCGGGAAAACTGAGATTTACAACTTGCCCACAAGTGCCCACCAGTCTCCCAAGGTGCCTCCCCTGTAACTTGGTTCTTTGCAGCTGGCAGTCAGTTTGGTTGATTACTGTGAGCTCTAAGTTGGAGCTCTTTGAGACACCCAGGGAAGCGGCTCCCAGGTTCCCAGGCTCCCAGGCTCCCAGGCTCCCAGGCTCCCAGGCTCCCAGGCTCCCAGGCTCCCATCCTACCTCCAGCTGAGTCCTCTGCTCCTCTGTGGATAGTTCCATAAGAGCCTCCAGATCAACCTCACGCTCAGAAGAAGCTCCTTGACCCTAGTTAAGAGTAACAGAGATGTGACCACTCGGGGCTAAAATGGCAGTTACTGTAAGGGACTCACCTCTCTACCTCATCTGCTGATCTTCTGTGCCCACCCCTTCTGCCTACTCACAGTGCTCATTGATTATTCCATCCAATAAGCATTTACTAAACACCTACTATGTTCTACACAAAAGTGATAAGAATTACTCAGGAAGAGTGTCTTCATCCATGCCTGTAATGTCAGTACTTAGGCAGAGGAAAACAGATCATGAATTCTAGAGCAACCTAGACTTGAGAGTGAGACTGTGTCAGAAGGAAGGAGATTGGCTGTGGGAGATGGTTCAGCAGACAGGATCACGAGCTGCTCTTCCAGAGAACCTGGTAGGTTTCCAACACCACAGGGAAGCTCAGAGCTGTCTGCATCCCCTTGGACACCAGGCATACATTTGGAGAACAGATACACATGCAGGTTTTGAAACACCTATACACATAAAATAATAAAACACTTGCCAAGTGTAGTGCACACCTTTAATTCCAGCACTTGGGAGGCAGAGGCAGGTGGATCTCTGTGAGTTTGATGCCAGCCTGGATTACAGAGTGAGTTCTGGGACAACCAGGACTACACAGAGAAACTCTGTCTCAAAAAAACAACAGCCCCCCAAAAAAAGCCCTCCAAACTGAAACAAACAAACAAAAAACTCCCCCCAAATAAGAAGATGAGAGCTTAGAAGCTGGACATGATAGGGCAAGCCTGCAATCCCAGCATCTAGTAGAGGTAAGAAGATCAAGAGCTCAAGACTTGGCTATATGGCCACGCCTATGCCAGTCTAGGCTACATAAGACCCTATCTAAAGGGCAGAGGAGCTAGACAGATGGCTAAAAGCCCTGGCTGCTCTTCCAAAGGATCCAGGTTCTCAGGACTTGTATGGCAGAAGTAGAGAACCGACTCCCACAAATTGTCCTATATGTGCTCCTCAGATTGTGGATACATACAAATAAATTAATGTTATTTGAAAATTAAAACAGACATGGGGCATGGCAGTGAGTGCTTATAATCCCAGCACTGGGAAGGCAGAGACAGGTAGATCTTGCTGCTGGTCAGACTAGCCTACTTGTGAGTTTCTGACTCTGTCTTTGGAAGCGGGGGAAATGCCCAGGTTTGGTGGCTTAAACCTTTAATTCCAGCACTCAGAAGGCAGAGACAAGCAGATCCCTTAGGCAGCCTGATCTACACAGCTAGTTCCAGACCAACAACAGCTGTATAGTGAGAACTTGTCTCAAAAATCAAAAGGAGTTCATCTAGATAGCCCAAGATGGCCCCTAACTTGCTGTCCTTCTGCCTCAGCCTCCTCACTACTGGGATTATAGGTGTGTGTCACCATACCTAGCTAGGTATTTAATAATCATTATTTTTAAAAAGTGGGTTGGGTGTGTGTATGTGTGGGTGTGTGTGTAGTATGTGTGTGGTGTGTGTATATGTGTGTGGTGTGTGTGTGTGGTGTGTCTGTGTGGTATATGTATGTGGTGTGTGTGTATGTGTGATGTGTGTGTAATGTGTGTGGTGTGTGTATGTGATGTGTGTGTATGTGTGTGGTGTGTGTGTGGTGTGTGTATGTGGTGTGTGTGTGTGGTGTGTGTATGTGTGATGTGTGTGGTGTGTGTGTGTGTGGTGTGTGTATTGTGTGGTGTGTCTGTGTGGTGTATGTATGTGGTGTGTGTGTATGTGTGATGTGTGTGGTGTGTGTATGTGGTGTGTGTGTGTAGTATATGTGTGGTGTGTGTGTATGTATGTGGTGTGTGTGGATGTGTGTGTGTCAAGCTCAGGGAGCCAGTCTTACATAGCAAGCACTTTTACCACTGAACCACTGCGCCTGCCCTCCCCCACTTTTCTATAGTGGTTTCAAATTTTGTATTTTTCCATTTGACTAATCATTTGGAATCCGCCTCTCTACAAGCATGTGTCTAGCATGACAAGTTGTGCACTTGGCACTATGAACTTGGGAGCCTCAGTGAACAATGAACTTGCCTTCACACAGCCTCCATATTATGGGCAGTTAATGAGTCATAGCATAGACAGATATGAGGTCAGACCAGATGGCACTTAAAAAGCTGAGTCAGGGGCTTCTGTGAGTACAGTGCCCACCAGGGCTACAAGCAAGACCACATCTCAAAAGAAAAACTGCTAACCACAGCAGCAACAAAGCCAGATATAATAGCAATTAAATTACTTTGTTTAAATTACATTAGATAAAATATATAAAATGACAGAAATTAAATTTCATAATCACATAATTTGTTTAGCAGTAAATGTTAGTTAGGGAACTTCTTGGGTGACAAAAATATTTCTTACCTTGGCAGTATGTCATCTTATTTTATTTTTTAAAGATTTATTAATTTGGGGCTGGAGAGATGGCTCAGCGGTTAAGAGCACCATCTGCTCTTCCAGAGGACCCGGGTTCGATTCCCAGCACCCACATGGCAGCTCACAACTGTCTGTAGTTCCAGTTCCAGGCAAACACCAAGGCAAATAAATAAATAAATAAGTTTAAAAAAAAATTCAGAGGCTGGAATCTCCTAGTCTCAAAAAAAAAGATTTATTTATTTATTGTGTATACAGTATACAGAAGAGGGTACCAGATGTTATCGTAGATGATTGTGGGTCACCATGTGGTTGCTGGGAATTGAACTCAGGACCTCCGGAAGAACAGTCAGTGCTCTTAACCTCTGAGCCATCTTTCCAGCCCCAGTATGACATTTTATAAAGGAAGAAAATACACCCTCTGTATTTTTATGCACACTACAAAAGGGCACACTTTAGTCTATGTCAATTTATATTCAATAAAGTTGACTCTGTAGATTGCAAATAAACAGAACAGATCAAGTGAGGTGGCAGAAAGGGAAAGAGCCCTCATCTGCCTTCTGCTCCTCTTAGTAACGGGAAACACTGCTAACACTGGAGACATCTGCACTTTCTAAGTATCAGTATTGCTCGGGCTATCCCCTCCCGCTAAGCGCTGCACCCTTTCACTTCTTCATCTATAACATCTCACTCACACACTTTACACCTGCTTACTAAAGGTATGCTGTGTGTCAAAGATGACAATGGGTCTTAGAGCTGTAACAGCAAGACTGACAACTGATCCTGCCCTTGACAAGCCAAAAGACAAATAAGAGTAGTTACAATACACGAGGACAGACAGATGCCTTATTAAGAGACCAGAAGAATACATAGAAAGGGGGCTGGAGAGATGGCTCAGCGGTTGGGAGTGCTGACTGTTCTTCCGGAGGACCTGAGTTCGATTCCCAGCATCCACATGGCAGCTGACAACTCTCTGTAATTCCAAGATCTGACACCCTTACATAGTTATACATGCAGGCAAAACACCAATTCACATAAAATAAAAATAAATATTAAAAAAAGAATACATGGGAAGAAAAGAGCAGCAAACCAGGGGTCAGGGAGATTTCTGGAAGAAGCAGCCTCTGCAATGAGAATAAAAATTAACCAGCTACCAGGTAGTCCAGCTAGTAAATTGTTTGCCCAGCATGCACAGCGCCCTGATTCAGTCCCAGCACACTTGTAATCCCAGCAAGGTAGAGACAGGATGTCATCCTTGGCTACCAAACCTGAAATGAGACCCTGTCTCAAAATTAGCCAAATCTGTGTGCAGGGAGGAGTAACAGGTGGCAGGACAAGAAGATTCTCCTAATGTCGGTAAGGAGGAAACTGCACAAACCAAAGTCAGATGCCACAGCACAAACCTGCAGTCTCAGCACTCGGGAAGCTAAGGCAGAAGGACTGGGGGAAGCTTTAAGCTAGCCTGGGCTACATAGTAAGTAAAGGGTAGTAAAAGTTACAGAGCAAAACTCTCCCTGCCCCCCCCCACAAAAACCCAAACAAACAAAAACCTGGTCATTCTTGGTAGCGTATACCTTTGATGCCAGAACTCAGAAGGCAGAGGCAGGCTGATCTCTCTGGGCTCCAGGTCAGTCTGGTCTATGTAGTGAATTCTAGGGTAGCCAATGCTACAGTGAGACCCTGTTGGAGGGGGGAGGTGCAAAGAGATGGCTCAGCAGATAAAGGCTGATGACCTCAGTTTGATCCCCAGACCTACACACACACACACACACACACACACACACACACACACTAATTGTCTTAGTCAGGGTTCCTATTGCTGTGAAAAGACACCATGACCATGGCAACTCTTATAAAGGAAAACATTTAATTGAGGTGGTAGCTCACAGTTCCAAGATTCAGTCCATTATTATCATGGAGGGCACATGGCAGCATGCAGGCAGACATGGTGCTGGCTACATCTTGATCAAAAGGCAACAGGAAGTGCACTGTGACACTGGAGTTGCTAGAGCACAGGAGACCTAAAGCCCACCCCCACAGTGACAAACTTCCTCCAACAAGGCCATACCTATTCCAACAAAGCCACACCTCTTAATAGTGCCACTCCCTTTGGGAGCATTTTCTTTCAAACTGCTATAGTAATATAACAACAACAACAATAAATGTCAGGCATGGTCTTAAAACAGGAAGCCAGCCTAAGCTACATCATATAAAGGGTTGAGTGTGGTGGCATATGTCTATGATCCTAACGCTCAAGAAGCAGAAGCAGGAGTGTGGAAAGTTTGAGGCCAGCCTGGGCTACATAGTGAATTCTAGGCCAATCAAGGCTACATAGTAAGACCAAAACACCAAAAATTAAATAAGAGTCAAGTGGAGCATCAAGAATCGACAACATTTTAAGTAAAGGCTTTACTGAATGAGATTAACCCCACCTTTAATTCTGGGGGAAAAAACGGTTAGAGAAGCCAGCCCAGGGGGCAGACCCTGAGTGGGATGTAGAACACAGCTCTGGCCTGCTGGTCATCAATCAGCCTAAATTCATGTGTCAGAACCTCAGGGGAGGGGCAGCCAGGGAAAGGGGCAGAGGAAGATCCAGGGCAAGGTGGTACTGCCTATAATCCCAGCTACTCTGAAGTCTAGAGTTCAGAACTAGTTTAGGCTACACAGCAAGACCCTGTCTCAAAACTAAGTAGATAATTATAAAGACTGAAGTTTGGGGCCGTTGAGATGGCTGAGTTGGTGAAGACACTTGTTGTACAAGTCAGAAAGCTCTAATTTGATCCCTGGAACTCACATAAAAATGGAAAGGCAAAGCAGATGCCACACACACACTATGACATGAACACTCACACATATCCATCATGTGTACACATACATGCACAATTTTTATTTATTTTTGTTAATTATTTTGGTTTTGAGACAGAGTTTCTCTGTAACCACCCTGGCTGTTTTGGAACTCACTTTGTAGATCAGGCTGGTCTCAAACTCACAGAGACCCACCTGCCTCTGCCTCCCAAGTGCTGGGATTAAAGGTGTGAGTCACCATGCCCAGCTACAAGTTTTTTAAAAATTTAGAAATTTGCGGGGGCTGGAGAGATGGCTCAGAGGTTAAGAGCACTGACTGTTCTTCCAGAGGTCCTGAGTTCAATTCCCAGGAACCACATGGTGGCTCACAACCATCTATAATGACATCTGGTACCCTCTTCTGTATACTGTATACATAATAAATAAATAAATATTTTTTAAAAAATTTAGAAGTTTCCTTCTTTAAAAAGACTCCTGACTCTAAACCATTACTATACATTTATGTATTCAACATGTATTGAACATGACTGACAATACAGTAAATTGTTAATGATAAAGGCTTGAATCATAGCCCCAATATTTTTTTCTTTCAAGTTCTCATCCCTAATGCCAGGGCCTTGAACATGCCAAACCCATGCTCTACCACTCAGCTCCACCCTCAGCCCCTCACATAGGTTTTGAATTACCAGAGAAAAACAAGCCCCTGAGATGAACAAGTGTAGTAAGTAAGCTTGTGACATTGTTGCATGTGGTGGCTTGCCAGCTGACCCTTGATTTAAACTGTCTTCTTCATCCCACACCCAGACAATGGAGAACAGCCCAGATGTGCTAACAAGGTCTGTCTGCGGCATTGACAATACTTTCTGTTTTGCTTTGTTTTGGGACAGGTTCTCACTGTGTAGACCAGGCTGTCTCTGACTCATAGAAATCTGCCTACCTCTGCCTCTTGAGTGCTAGGATTAAAGGCGTGCACTACCAAGTCCAGCTGACAATACTTTCTAAAAAGTTATTACTATTATTATCCTGTGTATGGTGTGAGTAAGTGTGTCATGGTCAGACCACAACTTTGTGAAGCTGGTTTTCTCCTTCACCTTTACTTGGGTGCAAGGGATCAATCTCAGGTCACCAGGCTTGTGGGGCACACTTTTACCTGCTTGGCTCCCTGGTGCCCCCAACAGTACTGTTAATTTATGGGTGTATTTGGTGGTACTCAGGACTGATGTGAGACCCAAGGTCTCACATGCTGAGCAAGTGCCCTACCTACACTGAATTATATCCCCAGCCCTTTTGTGTATTTTTTTATTTCAAGACAGGGTTTCACTAAGTTGCCCCAGCTAGCATTGAACCTGCAATACTTCTGCCTCAGTCTTCTCAGTAGTTGAGATTATAGGACTGTGCCAGCATGTCTGGCAAACACGCTTTTTAAAAAGTTAAAAATGTAAAAGATTGTCAGGTAGTGGTGGCACATCCCTTTAATCCCACCACTTGGGAGGCAGAGGCAGGCAGATCTCTGTAAGATTAAGGCCAGCCTAGCCTATACACAGCACAGTGGAACCTGTCTTAAAAACCAAAAAAAAAAAAAAGGAGTAAAAAATTTAATAGAATGTTGCTTTAAAATGTCACCATGTCTGGGGCTGGAGAGATGGCTCAGCGGTTAAGAGCACCGTCTGCTCTTCCAGAGGACCGGGGTTCGATTCCCAGTACCCACATGGCAGCTAACAACTGTAGTTCCAGTTCCAGGCAAACACTAAGGCAAATAAATAAATAAATAAATAAATAAATAAGTTTAAAAAAAATGTCACCATGTCAATAGGAATGTGTTCCAGCTGTCACCAGGAAAATCCAGTATGACAGAAGCTGTAGGAAGGAAGTATTTTACTCTTGGTCAGTGGTATCCCCTGGTGATATGCACAGATTTAACCTAGAGCAGAGGATAGTCAGAGCTCTCTCTCCATAGATTTCAGGAGACTGAGTGATATGGGGAATGGGAAACCTTAGTAGAAGTAGTTGAGTGTGGACAAATCCTTTAAGGAGCCTGGTGTAAATAAAATAAAAACCTAAGGGTTAGAAGTAGTGTATGGAGCCGGTTGTTAAACAGGGGTCTCCTTAAATGTACAGCTGGTTAAGTCCCCACATAGAAGCCAAATCCTCAAATTCCTTCTAGAGAACAGAAGTTTCAGTGTTCCCAGATTTCGTTCTCCATAGACTCCAGGCCAAGCTACACATCCAGGGGGACACTGCTCCTCTGGGGAAGGAAAGTTGAGTGCCATTACATTAAATAAGTGGTACATCCCTGTAACTGTTCCCTGTGGTGCAGCAGGGCAAGGTGGGCAGGCTAGAGCCATGGAGGCAGAGGGTACTCTAAAGGTAGAACAAGGAAGCTCAGAGCTACCTTGACCTCTGTCTAAGATGTCCAGCCACCTGGAGCTTCCCAGGTACTTAGCTGCTTCCTGCTGGCACCTTTGGACAATTGCCATGGAAACTTCAGGCCAGGCGTTTTATGCCAGTCATTGCCTGGGAGCGGTCCTCCCATAGGCCATGTTTTCTAGTATTATGGGTATGTTACTATACACCCTCCCCTCCTCCATCTCCACCTTGTAAAGCAAGGTTCTTGGCTATTGCTTTTCTGTTGCCTGGCAGGACTTGCCCTGAAGTGTCTGACATATGAGCTCTTTCATGTAAGTGCACAAGAAACACTGTGAAATGGAAACAGCCAGTGGGGGTGGAGGAGGTGCCCTCAAAACCACAACAGAAAGACACCAGGAAAGTCTACCTCTTCAGCTCCCAACTGTGGGCATCTCTCCACCCTCTACAAGTAGGCCAAGGGTGCTTCTGCAGGCAAGAGCCACAAGTGTACTAAAGGAACACAGGATACGCTGAGCTGCAAGGCTAACCAGGCCCCCTCTGCCATCCTTCCCTGTTCTCAAAGTAGGAAGCCTCCTCCTTGCAAGAATCACATACCCTAACCCAGCAGCCAAGAAGGAAAAAAGGGAGCAGGGAGGGAGGGAGGGAAGCAGGCAGGCTAACACTCTTGTTAACAATGTATTCATGTCAACACCTGGTCCTGTGGGTTAGTCTCCTGGGACAAACCATGGAGCTCATAACCACCCAATGCTTGAACTCACTTCAGTACATTTAAATTCTGTTTTATGGCTGGCTGTTAAAATAAATGCCCAAACTCTCCAGCCAGGGATCAAACTATACCAGTTCCATGGCTTCGTAGCTGTCTGACTTTGACCAGGCCACTTATGTATCCCAGGTTGCACTGAATTCACTAGATAGCTGAGGATATCTGTGAACTTTTGACCCTCCAGCTTCTGTCTCCCATAGGAATGTGCTGCCAGGAACCATGAATGCAAAGTTGGAGGTCAAAACCAGGGCTTGGTGCACTCACTGGGCTCTCCAGACCTAAGACTCTATTCTCTGAGCCATAAGATGCCTACCTGACAGAGTTGTGGGGAGGGTTAAATCAAATTATGCATGCCCAGGCTTGCATTGCAGTTAAGACACTGTTAAGAGTCCAAAATGTTATTCTTGATCAAACAGTTGCTCTGGAACAGCATTGATGGATGGGAGTCTCAGTAAAAGAGTACTCTGGGGGGCTGGAGAGATGGCTCAGCGGTTAAGAGCACCGTCTACTCTTCCAGAGGACCCGGGTTCGATTCCCAGCACCCACATGGCAGCTAACAACTGTCTGTAGTTCCAGTTCCAGGCAAACACCAAGGCAAATAAATAAATAAAGTTTTTTTTTTTTTTTTAAAAAAAAAAAAGAGTACTCTGTTAGCCAGGCTATGAGGTGCAGGCCTTTAATCCCAGCACTCGGGAGGCAGAGCCAAGAGGATCTCTGTGAGTTTGAGGCCAGCACAGTAAACAGAGCAGTTCCAGGACAGGCTCCAAAGACACACAGAGAAATCCTGTCTGTCTCAAAAAGCCAAAAAGAAAATAAGATAAAATGAAAATAGAGTATTCCCTTCTGTGAGCAGAGGCAAGACCCGCCCTTTCTCAGGCTGAGGCTGAAGAAAGGCAGCCAGAGCCACATGTCAAAGCCAGTTGGGGTCATGGTACCAGTTCTTTCTTTCCCTTGCCCGTTCTGTCTATTTCGGCATTGCCCATTCTGAGATCTCGGAGCTGATCCACATCTGTGCTGCCAATATGGTACACGAGACAGTCCCCACTTTAACCATATCTATGTGACTTAGGGCCTAAATTTTAAATTTCATTTCATCTCCATTCATTTAAAGCTGATAGCCATAGTATTAATAGGGACAATACTGGACAATGTGGCTCTGAGCATGGATGGACACTGAAGAGACATAAAAACATGGTCTGGCCAAGCATTTACTCTTCAATGGTCATTTGAATCTCAGAAAGTCCTAGCAAAGAGCTCTATCAGGCATGGATAATCCTACTGTATGGCTCAGAAGCAATGTCAAAAGTCCTTTTCCATAGCACGAAGGGGTTAAAGACCTAGCCAAGACTTCTTCCATCTGAAAAAGGAGCATGCTCCATGACAGCATCTCACATCAGCTCTCCAGGTCCCCTGGAAGTCTCTAAGAAAGCTAGCTTTATCTCGGGACCTGGCCCCAAGTGCACAGTCTCCGGAGGGCAGCCTCCCTCCAGTTACCCACCTGGAATAGCTCCTGAATCTGAGCATCTACCCACTGCTCCATCTCCAGCCAGCGCTGCAGTTGACTCCGGTCATACTTCACCGTCAGCCGGCTGGGTCTCCGGGACCTGGGCAACTTAGAAACATCCAAGTGAGTCTTTGATTCTGAGTCTGTGGATGATGTCCTCCTTTTCTTCTCAGAAGCCCAGTGGACCTTCTTGTCTGGGTTGTCTGTGTCAGGGTTGGGAGATGTACAGGAAGCAGGACTTGAAGAAAGCATGGACAGATCGGACTGGGCCAGGAGCTGGGGGTAAGTGCCAGTCCAGGCGAGAGCACAGAGGGAAGTGAGGGACTGAGAAGGGAATGCACGGAGAGGCCCACAAGGAAGAACGGAGGTGGGAAGAGGGCCAAGGCTCTTGGGAGAGGCAAGGGTCAAAGATCAATAGGACTGTGTTTAGTGTTGGGAATGAGTGAGTCTCTTGACTTCTGTCTGCCAGGCAACAGCAACCTTTCTGCAGCTTCTGGGGCCCACAGAAACAGAAACCACAGACAAGCAAAGGTCAAGAGGCTGCCAGGCCTTGAGAAGATGAAGGAAGGAGTCCGTGAATCCTGAGGGGATGTGAGGCTCCCACCTGTCTTCCATGGATAGCTCAAGGACAAGACTAAAGTCACTCACCTGAGTTCCCTCAACATTCCATTTTCTTGGAATTAAATGGCCTGAGCAGATGCGGAGGTGACCCACTGCAGCCCCAGGGGATGCGGAGGTGACCCACTGCAGCTCCAGCAGCTGTGGAGATGGCCCACTGCAGCCCCAGCGGATGCGGAGGTGACCCACTGCAGCCCCAGCAGCTGTGGAGATGGCCCACTGCAGCCCCAGCAGATGCGGATGGCCCACTGCAGCCCCAGCAGATGCGGAGGTGACCCACTGCAGCCCCAGCAGCTGTGGAAATGGCCCACTGCAGCTCCAGCAGATGCGGATGGCCCACTGCAGCCCCAGCAGATGCGGAGGTGACCCACTGCAGCCCCAGCAGCTGTGGAGATGGCCCACTGCAGCCCCAGCAGATGCGGAGGTGACCCACTGCAGCCCCAGCGGATGCAGAGATGACCCACTGCAGCCCCAGCGGATGCAGAGATGACCCACTGCAGCCCCAGCGGATGCAGAGATGACCCACTGCAGCCCTGATCAGCTGTGGCCACACAATTCTGGTTCCTACAGGAGTAGGATTTCTGCCCAGAGTGAGGCACCACGATGGGCAATCTCAGCCAGCGGACAGAGTTGGCAGATGGCTACCTCTGACCCTGTGGCCCCGTGCCCTGCCCTGTGTCTGGGTGTGTCTGAATTTGACCTGCTATCAGCTCTGCCACTGTGATTGTTAAGACAAATTTATGCAGCCTGGCCCACATTGCACATTATTATTCTTAAGCCATGTTTATTGACATGTAATCCTCCCCATTCAGCTTCTTCCTGATACGAGAAACCTGCAGACCTAACCACACAACTCACATTGTAAACAAGCTTGCCATCTCAAAGGAGAGTGCTTTCATTTAATTCAGTCCTTTATATAAAAAAATTAAAAACTTAAAAGTTGGGGGGCTGGAGAGATGGCTCAGCGGTTAAGAGCACCGTCTGCTCTTCCAGAGGACCCGGGTTCGATTCCCAGCACCCACATGGCAGCTAACAACTGTCTGTAGTTCCAGTTCCAGGCAAACACCAAGGCAAATAAATAAATAATAAATAAATAAAGTTTAAAAAAAAAAAAAAAGTTGGGGCTGGAGAGATGGCTCAGAGGTTAAGAGCACTGACTGTTCTTCCAGAGGTCCTGGGCAACCACATGGTGGCTCACAACCATCTATGATGACATCTGGTACTCGCTTCTGTATACTGAATGCATAATAAATAAATAAATCTTTAAGAAAAAAAACCTTAAAAGTTATAGAAGAGTGGGTTTTTGTGGTTTGTTTTGTTTCTCTTTTTAATTAACAGCTCAGAAACACAAATGAAAAAGTTTTTCTCCCTTCTCCAGATGTAACTACCAACACCTATCATCATTTTTTGCTTTGGTTCTCTTGAAATAATAATTGTCCTTTTGTGTGTGTGTGTGTGTGTGTGTGTCTGTGTGTGTCTGTGTGTCTGTGTGTGTGTGTGTCTGTGTGTGTCTGTGTCTGTGTGCTGAGGATGGAACCAAAGTCTTATATGTATGGGGTGAATAGTCTACCACTGATCAATAACTGATTGAACCTTGGGTCTTATACATGCTAATTTTAAAAAGTATATTTCTATGTATTATTCCTGTGTGTAAGTGCAGGCAAGTACATGCCACAGCGTATGTGTGGAGGTCAGAACACAGCTCTCTACTCCCTCTTTACTGAAACAGAGTCTCTCTCTCAATGCTGTTTCTGTGGTACTGTGTACTTTCAGCTAGCTGGCCTATGATCTGGGTAATTCTCCTGTCTCTGCCTCCACATCACTGATAAGAGTGCTGGATTAACAGATGCTCAGCACTGGGGCCAGCTTTACATGGCTCCAGGGACTGAGCGCAGGTCACTCTACTTGGAATCACTCTGTGCTGAGTCACCTCACAAGACCTATTTTCTTTCTCTCCCTCCCTTCCTCCCCCCACCCCCTCTAGCAAAATAAAATATTTAGCTGGGAGACTGTGGTGCACACCTTTGATCCCAGTACTTGGGAATAGAGGCAGGTGAATCTCTGTGAGTTTAAGACCAGCCTGGTCTACACAGCGACTTCCAGGACAGCCAGGGCTACACAGAGAAACTCTACCTTGAAAAACAAACAATCAAATAAAATATTAAATCTGCTTTCTTTTGCTGTGATAAACACCAGGACCAAAGGCAAGTTGGAGAGAAAAGAATTTATTTCATCCTATAGTTAATAGATGTCAGAATAAACCTAGGGGCAGGAATTTCAGCACATACCTTTAACCCCAATACCTGGGAGACAGAGGCAGGCAGATTTCCGTGAGCTAAAGCCACCCTAGTCTACAGACTGAGTTCCAGGATAGCAAAGGCTACACAGAGACCCTAGAGAGGTACTACTGGCTTATTCCTCATGGCTTTCTCAGCCTGCTTTCTTATAGAACCCAGGGCCACCTGCCTGGGGATGGCAATGCCATAGTGACCCTGGGTATTCCCACACAAATCATTAGTCAGAATATGTCCCATAGGCTTGCCTTGGACCAGTCTTATGGAGGCATTTTCTTAGTCAAGGTGCCCTTTATCCAAATGACCCTTGTTTGTGTTGACAAAAAGCTAACCAGCACCCCTCTGGTCTTTAAGTGGTAAGTGTTCTCAGTGCTGAAAATCTCCCCAACCTCACCTTGAGCTTCTGATCCTCCTGCCTTTACATAACAAATATGAGGATCATAGTGCTTGACGCAGCCCGGATTTTCTTGTACATCAGGCAAACTCTACCAACTGAGCTACAATCCTAGTCCCTAATGTTTTTTAAGAACTTCCTTTTAGGTTATGCAATGGTTGCCTTGATGATGTTAAGCTTCTGTACTCAGTGTATTGACTTCCACTATTATATATTGACTCCTGAGAAGGAGCTTTAGGAAAAGCCAATGCTGGGCATGCTGGCACATGTGTGCAGTCCCAGGACCCAGGAAACAGAGGCAGGAGGATTATGAATTCAATGCCAATTTATGCTACATAGCAAGATATTGTCTTTAAAATGAAAGGCCAGGTTTGGTGGTTTAAAACTATAATCCCAGTACTTAAGAAAATAGAGCAGGAGAATTACTATGTGTTTAAGGCTAGCCTGAGCATATAGTGAGCTCTGGACCATCTTGGGCTACAAGTATGAAAGGATATCTTTTAAAAAAAAAATGGGAAGGCTGGAGAGATGACTCAGCAGTTAAGAGCACTGACTGCTCTTACAGAAGACTGGGATTCAATTCCCAGCACCCACATTGCAGCTCACAACTGTCTATATTTCCAGTTCCAGGCAAACACCAAGGCAAATAAATAAATAAAGTTTAAAAAAAATGGACAGACTGAAGAACTGGTTAGGGGCTAATATTTAACAGAATTTGGTAATGGACTGGAACATACCAATGTGCAAACATCATAGATGCCTGCATAGGGCACTCAAGTATGGGACTTCTCTGAGTGTGTATCTTTGTTTTTAAGATGAGGGCTGGTGAGAGTCTATATGAACACACAGCATGGGCACTTGTAAAGCCCAATGGCAAAGGGAGACAAAGAGAATAAAAGACCTGCAGAGAAAAGGTGTCTGTAGCAAGTCTTCCCCTGTACTGCCAGCTCCCAAATAATGACATAGACACTTATTATGAGCCACCATGTGGTTGCCAGGTATTGAACTAAGGACCTCTGGAAGAGCAGTCAGTGCTCTTAACCTCTGAGCCATCTCTCCAGACCCCAGCTAACTCTTATAACTTAAATTAATCCATTTATATTCATCTACATTCTGTCAAGTGGCTTGTTATGTCATCTCTCCTCCATACTGCTCATGCTGCTTCTTCCACATCTGGCTGGCGACTCTGCCTTTCTCCTACCCACCTCCTGCCTAGCTATTGACCATTCAGCTTTTTATTACACCAGTCACAGCAATACATTTTCACACTGTGTACAAATACTCCACAAAAAGGAAAGGTTTTAACTCTAACATAGTAAAACTATAAACAATCAGAACAATTATCAGGTAAGGTTTACATTCAAAATGTCTAGTCCATTTGTATTTGGTATATTCAGAGAAAATACTCAATTATCTACCTTATCTTGATGAATTTAAAGTTTTCTACTTAAATCATTTTCTATCATAACTTTGTTTTTAAACAATTTATTTAATTTTATTTTATACATATTGGTGTGAAGGTGTCAGATCATCTGGAACTGGAGTTGTAGAATGTTGTGAGCTACCATGTGGGTGCTGGGAACGGAACCTGAGTCCTCTAGAACAGCAGCCAGTGCTCCTGACTGCTAGGCCATCTCTCCAGTTCCTCTACCATAATTTGTATGACCACCATAAAACTACATTTTTAGACCTCAAAACATTTTTTGATAAATAATTTAAGCTTGTTTCTCTTTATAAACTTTATACCTCTTTAGTGAGTTTCTTTTTTGAATTTGGAAATAAGGAAAATTACAACTATCTAGTCTTTAACCGCATCAAAGACCTGAGAAGGATATAATATTACATGATTAAACAGAAAGTGCAGGGCAAGCAACTTCCAAGAGAAGAAATCACAAATACGTCTGGCTGCCTAGACAGACACCCAAGGCTCCTCTATAATTCATCTTTGGCCTACAGACCTAGATTATCTGACAGACTTTTTTGTGAAGCAGGAATCCTGAAGGAATATCCTACTTTGTTTTGGCAAAGTTCAGAAGTCATCTTTTTTGTGTGTCTTGCTTGTTCTGTTTGACAGCATACTGTAGGCAGTTGAGGCAAGGGCAGCCTCTTGCCCAAATGGCCAGCCTTGTCACACTGAAAGCAAACTCCATATGAAGATTCTTTGATGCCCATAATCCTCTTTTGAAATAAATTAGTGCTGCCAGGAGCAGATATGTCTCACTGTCAAGAAAAACCCTGTGTTATCAAAACATCCAAGAGGCTATATTTTGTAGGTCTCTGAAGAGTTTGAAGACCATCTATCTATTTGACCTAGAAAAATTTGACCTAACATTACTATGAGTTTAATGGTTACATATAACTAACTACTACCCTGTATTTTTTATTATCCTAAATAGCTTTTAAGGACTGAAACTTTACATTAAAATTCAAATAGAATTTTACATAAAATTTTTAAGTGAGTTGTATAGAAATAATATCTTAAACAAGACTAGAAACATACATACAGTTTA
The DNA here is from genome assembly GCA_004025045.1 of Sigmodon hispidus. Classification (NCBI taxonomy): domain Eukaryota; kingdom Metazoa; phylum Chordata; class Mammalia; order Rodentia; family Cricetidae; genus Sigmodon; species Sigmodon hispidus. Next base: position 16,175 of record PVIH01005839.1, read on the forward strand.
ATAAAAATAACCTTAAATTTGTATCAATATACAAATATCCATACTAACATAAAATATTCAAACTGGTGGCTATTCAAAAGTAGACTCAACAATCAACCCATTTATCCCATCATTCCTATACTATATCTCCCCTTTTTCCCTTCAGAAAGAGATCCCTGAATCTCATCTCCTTTGTTTAGTTTTTTCTGACCATTACATTAACAACTTATAACTAATCCTCCTAAATGAGACAAACATTCATAACATACTGAATGTCCAAAATCTACCTATCCCACCTCTTAGGAATATGGGTATTGTGTTCTCTTGACTACTTCCTATTGTCTGGGGCAATGGTACCTTTAAGGGACCCTGAGAAAATTGGGGTTAAGTCCTGGAAGAACTAACTGTATCATTTATTGTCTATCTCTGTCTGATAGGGAACTGTAGAACTTATCTGAAGTCTTATTTTAGGATAGTCTGTGAGGCTGGACCATCTCATCTAGCAGCTTTGAAACAGTTCTGGATGCAGAATTTTGAGGAAACTGCAATAGAGGCATTCTGAGAAGCTGGATCATGTGGATACTTGTCTTTATTGGTGTCTGGTCCTTTTTTCTTAAGACACAAACTTTTAAAGGTAACATATACATCTGTATTAACATAAATACAAAATGTGCAGTGTGCACAAGTCGGTTACAAATATTTTTGTTTTATGTTTCAGCAGGTAAAAGGCATATGTCATCTGTATAAGTTCATTTGGACTGTATTCAAACCTCTATCCATGCCATATGAAAGGATGGCATGTAATAATAACTCTGTAGCCAACAAGTTTTCTCATGTCTCATTCAGTCACATAGTTATTTATTCCCTTGTCAAGGGATCAGCTTATGTATCACCTGTCTTGTAGTCTTTCTTGGCTTTCCCTTCTCCTGTCTGCAGCAAAGATCCTCAGGAAGTCTCCTCCCAATCAAATATGATCTTTATTAATCTTAAAGAGAAGCATAACTTTTTGTTTCCTATGGAAACAAAAGCATAACCTCTCCCCAATGCAACATATTTCCTGACTTCCATTTTGAAGTTAATACATTTAAAAAATATATGTTGATTTAATTTAGCAGTTTCCATAATCCAATGTCTCTCAGCAGCTATTTTTTTGTAGATTAGCATTTAAAAAATTCAAAGTCAACAAAGTATCATACAAGATCCAGACACCTTGCATGCTTCCCATCTTTACATGGCTTATTCTTCTTATATTACTTTATTCTTTTTTAAAAAATATTTGTTTATTATGTATACAGTATACATAAGAGTATATCAGATGTCATCACAGATGGTTGTGAGTCACCATGTGGTTGATGGGAATTGAACTCAGGACCTCCAGAAGAACAGTCAGTGCTCTTAACCTCTGAGCCATCCCTTCAGCCCTACTTTATTCTTTTTTTATATATTTATTTCTATTTTATGTGAATTGGTGTTTTGCCTGCATGTATAACTGTGTAAGGGAGTCAGATCTTAGAATTACAGACAGTTATTAGCTGCCATGTGGTTGCTGGGAATTGAACTCAGGTCCTCTGGAAGAACAGTCAGTGCTCTTAACCACTGAGTCATCTCTCTAGCTTCTATTCTTTTTAAAAGACTTTATTATTTATAAACAAATATTTATAATTTGTTTTTCTATGGTTGTCTATACTTCTTTTCTTTCTTTAGCATCTAAGCACATTTTTAAATCTACATTTCTGTTTAGAGGTTTTCTCAGTCTGGATCTGACTTTACTAAGTGCATGCAGCATTCTCTGAGGCGTAAGCCAATCCTTAAACTGCTGAGCAGCTGCTTGTGGCTTGGGTTACAGGCCCCGCCCTGCTCCGTTCCCTGACCTAGCCTCAAGTTAGTGGCACCAGGCAGGAACCCCATTTACTGCCCCAGCTCTGGGAATTTTCTGAGTCTGAGCAGCAAGCATTTTTACCTAGCATGCTGGCTGCTCCAGTGCTCTGCTGCACAGCACAGCCTCTCAGAAGAGCTGTGTCTCTATACACTTCGAGCAGTGGGGTATGAATACATGCCCCACATTGGACGCCATTTGTAGCAAGACTTTGTATCACCAACTCTCAAATAATGACAGAGATTTTTTATTATTATTATTATTATTTTAAACACTTTTATTTATTTATTTATTTGCCTTGGTGTTTGCCTGGAACTGGAACTACAGACAGTTGTTAGCTGCCATGTGGGTGCTGGGAATCGAACCCGGGTCCTCTGGAAGAGCAGACGATGCTCTTAACCGCTGAGCCATCTCTCCAGCCCCCAGAGATTTATTATTAATTATGAAAGTTCAGCATTAGCTTAGGCTTGTCCCACTAGCTCTTATAACTTAAATTAACTTATTTATATTAAGTTATATATCTACATGTTGTCACATGGGTTGTTACCACATCTCTCCATATTGCTCATGCTACTTCCTCCATCTCTGGCTGGTGACTCTGCTTTTCTCCTAATCAGAGTCCTCTCTGTTTCTGGAAGTCCTACATATACCTCTTGCCTAGCTATTAACCATCCACCTTTTTATTACACCAATCACAGCAATACATTTTCATACAGTATACAAATATCCCACAACAGGTGTCTATCATGATTTCCTAGCCTGGTACAAATTCAGTTAAAATGGGCATCAGTAGAACAGTCTGCTTTGGAAACCTGCTTCGTGCTCAGTAATAGAGACTGAACCTAGGGTGCTTTATACATGTTAGCCAAACACACTGAGTTACATTCTCAGCCCCAGGCTGTCCTTACATGCCTTTCCTTCTCCATTATAAAAATTTAATTCTAAATAAATGTTACCTGAGCAGTGGTTGTGTATGCCTATAATCCCAGAACTCATAAGGCAGAGGCAGATGGATCTCTGGGTTCAAGGCCAACCTGGTCTACATAGTGAGTTCTAGGACAGCCAAAGAAACCCTCCCTGTTTGAAAAACCAAAACATTAAAAATAAAAAATTATTATAGCAACTTTTCTAAGATTGTGTCTTAGTAACTTTTCTATTGCTGTGACAAACATCATGACTATGGCAACCTATAAAAGGAAGCATTTAGTTGGAATTAAGTTTTTATGGGGTTAGAGTCCAGGATGGTGAAGCACATGCATGATCGCAAGGACAGCTGAGAGACTGTATTTTGATTTGAAAGTAGGAAATAGAGGGAGATACACTGGGAATGGCATGAAACCCACCCAGAATAACACCTCAGCAAGGCCACACCCCCTAATCCTTCTCAAGTAGTTCCACCAACGAAGGTCCAAGTATTTAATACAAGAACCTATGTCCATTCAAACCATCATATGGACATTGTGGCACATTTATAATATCCAGCACTGAAAAGGCTGAGGCTGAAGGATCCATGTGAGTTCAGGACCAGCCTGGGTCATACAGTGAGGCCATTTTTCAAAACAGAACACATTTTGCTATACTGCAAATAGTATTCTAGTTGCTACCCAGCCCCTTGACCTCTTGCACTGTAATCAAACTGCTCTTCAAAAAAAAGTGACTGTGGGTGGGGTGAGCTGGAAAGATGGCTCAGAAGGTAAGAACACTAGCCGCTCTCGTAGAGTACCAAGTTTCACTTCTTAGTGCTCACATGGCAGCTCGAAACTATCTGTAGCTGCAGTTCCAGGGGATCTGATGCCTTCTTTGGACTTCTGTGGGTCCCAGACACAACTGTACATGTACATACTTGCAGACAAAACATTCATACACATAAAATAAAATAAGTACGTCTTTGAAAGTACTGTATACAGTATTTGGACTATTTTATTTGTTTTTTGGGGGGGAGGGGTTGAACAAGGTCTCATTATGTACCCTTGGCTGTCCTGGTGCCCACTATATAGAATAGGCTGGCCTTGAATTCATAGAGATTGATTAAAGTGGTTGGTGGAATATCTTAAACATATTATAGACAGGGTCTTATGTATCCCAGAAAGTTTCAAATGTCCTGCACAGTCCAGGATGACCTTAAATTTCTGATCTTCTTGCCTACACCTCCCAATTTCTGATATTATAGGTGTACACATCCACACCTTATTTATGTGGTATTGGGGATCAAACCCAGGTCTTTATGCATGCTAGTGAAGCATTTTGTTTTATTTATTTGTTTGTTTGTTTGTTTTTCAAGATGAGGGTCTCTCTGCACAGGCCTGACTGTCCTGGAACTTGCTCTGCAGACCAGGCTGCCCTCAGACTCAGAGATCTGCCTGACTCTGCCTCCCAAGTGCTGGGAGTAACGGCCTGTGCCACTATGCCAGTCTCTCTCTCTTCATTCTTCATTTTTTTTTTTTGAGACAGGGTTTCTCTGTGTAGGCCTGGCTGTCCTGGAAATCACAGAGGTCTGCCTGCTTCCAAGTGGTGGGATTAAAAACATGAGCCACTACTGCCCAGCAGGTCTTTTATTTTTATTGGAGTGTGTTCACTGTACATAATGATGGGTTCTAAAATGACATTCTCATTAAGTGTACCATGTACTTTGACCACATTCATTCCTCCATACAATCCCCTTCCTCTCAAATTTCCTACTGGTCCCCCAAACAATAATATACTTTCTACTTTCATGTGAGGTGTGTGTGTGTGTGTGTGTGTGTGTGTGTGTGTGTGTGTGTGTGTGTAAGGCAGGGTCTTACTCTGAAACTCACTATGTAGCCCAGGCTAGCCCAGCCTAGACCGTGTGGCAATCCTGTGGCCTTAGCTGGAATGCTGAGATTTCTGGCATGAACCTCCCACTCAGCTTTCTAGCCCCTTTACATAAAAGTTAACGGTAACAGCCTGTGGTGGTTTGAAAGAGAAATGTCCTATTACTTGAACACTTGGTGATCATGTGGTGGCGCTGTGGGGAAGGCTCTGCTGGAGGAAGTGTGTCTCGGGGCATCAGGCTCTCTGTGCTTCTTCTCTGTGCTCAGAGAGAGGAGCTCTCTACTGCTGAGTCCTGCCTGTAGCTTGCTGCTAGGCCTCCATGCTATGATTGACTCTTAGTCCTCTGAACCCACATGTCAAGTAAACTCTTCCTTCTAGAAGTTGCTTCTGGTTATGGTGTTTTATCATGACAGAAAAGTACTTAACATGTGGCCTCTCTTGAAAAATATTGCATTATTTCCCCATAACTAATTATAGTTGGACCTAGTGGCACATGCCTATAATCTTGACACTTGGGAGGAGGAGGCAGAGGTTCAAGGCTGGTCTTAGTTATTTAGCAAGTTTGAAACTTTGAGGCTAGCCTGAGCTAAAAGCAAAGAAAACATACACAATCTAAACCAAGGGTAGAGATCAATGCATTTCTGGGGCTCTCTGGCTAGCCAGTGTCATGGAATATTTGTATACTGTGAAGATGTATTGCTGTGATGGGTGTAATTGAAGCTGAATGGCCAATAGCTAGGCAGGAGGTGTAGGGGGCTTCCGGGCAGAGGAAGAGGGAATTCTGGGAAGAAGGCAGAGCTGCCAGCCAGAGGCAAAGGAAGCAGCATGAGCAGTACAGAGAGATGAGGTGATGAGCTGTGAGACAAAACAGATTAAAATAAATGGGTTAGTTTAAATTATAAGAGCTAGTGGGACATTCCTAAACTGAGGGAACCTTCACAATTAATTATTTGTGAGCCAGTGATCCAAAGAAATACCCATCTACAAGCTAGTCTAGCCTCCTAAGGAATTCCAGGCCGGTGGGAGGGCATGTCTCAAAATCAAAGTGAACAATAACCAAGAAACAATGGAAACAAACGTCTTTACACATGTGGAAGTGCACACATCACTCCGCATATTCATTCACACACAGGAACACACACACAGAGAAAGACACACACACACAACTTGTTTCTATACAAACCAAGAGAACTAATAGCCTTTTAGCTGTATTATTAAAAGGGAAAATTTTAAAGATGGGTTTCAAAATCACCATGTAGCAGAGCACTGGGATTACTGATGTGCAAACTACACCTAGCTCATTAAGAAAACCTTAAGCAAGACTCTATTTCTTTTCTTTTTAAGATTTATTTATTTATTATGCATACAGTTTTACAGAAGAGGGCACCAGACCTCATTGTAGATGGTTGTGAGCCACCATGTGGTTTTGCTGGGAATCGAACTCAGGTCCTCTGGAAGAACAGTCAGTGCTCTTAACCTCTGAGCCATCTCTCCAGCCCCGACTCTATTTCTTTTTTTTTTTTTTTTTTATAAGTTGTGTTTTTTTTTAAACACTTTTATTTATTTATTTATTTATTTATTTGCCTTGGTGTTTGCCTGGAACTGAAACTACAGACAGTTGTGAGCTGCCATGTGGATGCTGGGAATCGAACCCGGGTCCTCTGGAAGAGCAGACGGTGCTCTTAACCGCTGAGCCATCTCTCCAGCCCCCTCTATTTCTTTTTTAAAAAAATATTTATTTTTATTTTATGTGAATTGGTGTTTTGCCTGCATGTATAACTGTGTGAGGGTGTCAGATCTTGAAATTACAAACAGTTGTTAGCTGCCATGTTGTGGATGCTGGGAATCGAACTCAGGTCCTCTGGAAGAACAGTCAGTGCTCTTAACTGCTGAGCCATCTCTCCAGCCCAAGACTCTATTTCTAAAAGACCTTTAAAGGGAGCAATTGTTTGTTGTTTTTGAGACATGGTCTCTCTTCATAGCCCTGGCTGTCTGGGAACTCACTATGTAGGCCAAGCTGGCCTTGAACTCACAGAGATCTGCCTGCCTCTGCCTCCTCAGTGCTGAAATTAAATAAATTAAATAATAAATTAAGTAAAGCCACCATGGCTGGCTCAACTCAGAAAATAGTTTTTGAAAGTGAGCTGGATACAATGTTTTAAGGTTGTAAATCCAGACCTTGAGAAGCGCAAGCAGGTGGGTTAGGTCAAGGATATCCTTAGTTACATGAGACCCTAAAAGGGAAGCTTTACTTTGTAAATATGTAGTCTTCTGTTTCTGGTGTTATAGATGTTTTCCAGTGGGGTGAATCCCTGGAACCATGCAGATGAGGGCAACAGGGGCATAGACAGTGGCAAAGAGACAGTACAGAGAGACCAGGAGAGAACATAAGGACAGAGTGACTTGAGGCTAACGAGAATGATGGTGTTCTGTGCTCCTGTCTTTAGCATGAGCATTCACACTCTTTAAAGGGAACCCAGGAAATATTTTTAAAGCTAGGAAGAGGAGCCATGCTTGATGGCACAGGTCTGTAACTGGAAGATGGCGACAAGAGGGTTCCTGGGGCTGGTTAGCCAGTCCAAACTGTGAGCTCCAGGTTTGGTTTGAGACACTATCTCAAAAAAGTAAGGTCAACCAATGAAGAGAAGGCTCAGCAGTTAAAACACTCGCTATGCAAGTGTGAGAACCGGGGTTTGGATCCCCAGAAAGCCATGTATGTATACATATCTAGTGGACATGGCAGCTTGCCTAGAATTCTTGACTCATAAAGAGAGATCGGGATCCTCAGAGTAGGCTGGATAGCAAGATAAGAATCCCTGCCTCGATGAGTACTGTAGAAGAGCCATGGTGGGTGATTCCTGACATCCAATTCAAGACCACAACCAAAATAACAAAAAGTTTTAATCAGCACATGCTTCCAGAGACTCAGTCAAAGATCTGACCTCACACCTGGCAGGGACCTGATTAAGGGTCTTAACAATGATGGAAAAGCAGAAAGGCAGACGGGTGTGTGCAGAAGAGGAAAAAACGCAAGGGTCAGCCTCATTCTATAACCTGTTCTCATGGTAACTCATCCAGTCCTTCAAGAATTAACCCAGTTCCCTTTTAATGATCTAATTACCACCAAAGGCCCCACCTCTGGACACCACCGCAACAGCAAATTTCAACATGAGCTTCCAAAGGAGTCAAACCTTACTGGAACCACAGCAGTAGGCACCACCAAAGGGAGAAAAAAAATACTCATCACTTGAATTTTTTTTTTTTTTTTTAATTTCAGGCAAGGTGACTCTGAAGTAAGAGTGGAACTTCCAGATGAAGTCAGAATTGCAAACACAATAAAGCCCAGGGTTTAGGTCCAGAAGCAAGGAAGCTGGACTGCTTAAGCCAGACCCCACTCTACCACTTAGCTGCTGTATGATCCAGCATGTTAGCTCAGCTGTCTGAGTCTGTTTGTTCAACAGCCCGATGGAAATAAAACAGAACCTACTTCCTTGGTTTGGTCGGATTACACTGCTTAATTTGTGGGAAGTGCTCAGGATCATGGTTTAGACATTTCAGTGCCTGACAAACGTGTTTGCTTTGTTTTTGCAGTGCTGAAGAATCAAACTCTAGATTTTGTGCACATATAGCAATGCTCTACCCCTGAGAGTTATATCTCCAGCCCAAATAACAAGAGTGTGGTTTCATTTTTCTCTGAAATAGTCTCATATAGCTCAGGCTAGCTTCAGACTTGATTTTTAATCAAAACTGGTTCTTGAACTCCTGATCTTTCCTGCCTCCTCCTACCAGATGCTAGGATTATAACCATGTACCACCACACCCAGCTTTAAATATAGGCATTTCTAATACTATGTACCATAATGAATGTAATCACAAACTTCTGGCAATGTAGTATTATCATAAAGTGATGTTCTCCTCTGGTAGTATATGTGCTTATGTATAAGCTATTAGGAAAAGTAGGACTCAAACTGTGACAAAATCTTCTTTTAATACTTATTTATTTATTACATATATAATATACAGAAGGTATCAGATGTCATCATAGATGGTTGTGAGCCATCATGTGGTTGCTGGGAATTGAACTCAGGACCTCTGGAAGAACAGTCAGTGCTCTTAACCCCTGAGCCATCTCTCCAGCCCAACAAAATATGTTTCTTCCCCAGCACACCACCATGGGCATCACCATGCCAGGGGCTGTGGAATCCCAGGATATCCAGAGAGGGATTCACATCCACTAGCTTTTGCTCCCAGTACCTGTAACATGAACAGCTGGAGGAATTGCAGTTGATAAGGGAAAAATAATTCTCTGCTCCAAGATGTGAAGTTACTTTGGATGAGCAATGGGGAAATTTTTTCCATGGTGTATGGGGGAGAGGTTAAGACAGCTTGAAAAGGAGACTCTTGAGCCTGGTGATGGTGGCCTATGCCTTTAATTCCAGCACTTGGGAAGCAGAGGCAGGCAGATTTCTGGGTTTGAGGCCAGCCTGGTCTACATAGAGAGTTCCAGGACAGCCAAGGCTACACAGAGAAGCCTAGTCTCAAAAAAACGAAAAAATGCCTTGATTTCAGTTTCCAGCACCCACGTGGAAGTTCACAACTGTCTGGTGGATCCAATATTCTCCTCTAGTCTCAACAGGCAGCAGGCACACACCTGGCGCACACTTAATACAGGCATTCATGCACATTTTTTGTGGATATGTGTGTCTGTGTAAATAAATACTTTAAGTGCACGGAGCTTAAGGGGGCCAGAGGGGCGCTTCTGGAGCTGGAGTTGCACGGGCCGGGGGAATTGAACCCCAGTCCTTTGCAAAAGTAGCAAGTGCTCTTAACTAATACCTCTCCAGTCTTTTTTTTTTTTTTGAGCGGGTGGGGAAGTATAAATAGGACAAATCCTGCCAGGTGTAATTCCTCTTTGTAATTCCAACACTAGGAAGTGAGGGAGAAGAACCAGGGATGCATATCAAGAACCTGCCTCGGGAATAAATTAATTTGAAAGAATAAAACAGGGGGCTGGAGAGATGGCTCAGCGGTTAAGAGCACCGTCTGCTCTTCCAGAGGACCCGGGTTCGATTCCCAGCACCCACATGGCAGCTAACAACTGTCTGTAGTTCCAGTTCCAGGCAAGCACCAAGGCAAATAAATTAACAATTTAAGTTTTTTTTTTTTTTTTTTTTTTTTTTTTTTTTTTTTTTTTTTTTTAAAAAAGAAAGAAAGAAAGAAAGAATAAAACAGGGCTAACAAATGTAGAGAAGGATGTGAGTGTTTTTCACTAAGGACATCAAGGTATCCACTGCTGTGAGAGAGGCATTAATTCAGCCTCTCAGTGAGCTGGAGTCTCCCGAGTCCAAGCAGAGAATTTATGGGGAAGAGAGTGATCAAGAACTCACTGGGAGTTCCCCTTCTCGGGATAGGAGAGTAAACCTGAGATTCAGGAAGGGGGGCCCGCTTACCAATAAAAGGTGAAGGGTTCAAAAGGAAATGTTAACATAAGACGAGGGAGAGGCCCAAACAAAAGGGAATCAGCTCCTGTGGGTGAAACGGAAGCCAGGATACCAGGAATCACCTGTTCTTCAACTACGACAGAATGGAGGGCTGTCCAGGGATGCACCATCGCAGCACGCATCCTTGAGGCTGGTTTTCACAAATGCCTACCCGGCTTCGGGGTTCTCTTTCTAGTGAGAAGCTGGAAATGATGTCCCGAGGGCAGACCACAGGCAGAGAAATAGTTTGCATAGATTTTTCCCCAACATTTCTTCTCCAACCCCTTCCCAAACGCCTCCAGCCAAGGGCAGGGAATGTAAGCTCTAACCGGAAAGGGAGGCCGGAGGCAACCGCACCCTCTCCACCCCGCAGTGGCGTCGCGGCCCAGTTAGGGCTTTTGGAAAGCACGTTTGATGCTCTGGGACCCTACGGAGTGGCTGGACTCGGTGGAGCCAGTGTAGAGCCGCCTCCAGGGCATGCGAGCCTCACCCACGCCACCGGGCGTCCGGGCACCACAGGTGCTGCGGTTGGGTCTGGGGTGGAGGAGCCACCCGGCGGGTCCAGCCGGAAGTTCTGCTGGGCAGGGAGGGAGGGGGTGCAACCAGCGTGGGCGGGGCCGGCGGCGCAGGGGTTAATGTCCGTCCCGCCCCGGCCGCACTGACTCAGTTTCACCAGAAACTAGAGGGGGAGGAGGCTGCAGATCTTCCGCGCTCCCTGAGCCTCGCCGAAGCCGGGCGGGATCTTCGGCGACCCCACCCCGTACACCTGCGCAGGTAGCCGGGGCGGACGATAGGCGGAGGCCCAGCGGGCTCGAAGTATGTTTGGTGGCCGTCCGTTCCGTGTCCGGGTACGCTAGCTCCGCTCTGCCGGACGTCGGCGGTCGGGTCCTCGGGTTGCGCGTGGGCGGACCGGGCAGCGGGCGCCTCGTTCCGTGGGCTCCGCGCCCCCATCGGAGCTGATCAGGTGTATCTCCTCTGTCTCCTCCCCTCTCAGGTCACAAGCACCCTCGGGACCCGGAGATCGGCACTGTGAAGGTGATCCCCGCCCTGGGGAGGAGGGCGACAGCCCCTGGAGCACGATGGTGGGCCACCGCCTGGCGCAGGCCAGCATCTCTACGGTCGGCGTGTGGCTCCTTTGCGCGCTTGGTCTCCAGGGCACTGAGACCGCGTTGCCGTCCGCACCCCCTGAGCTTCCGGGGGGAACTGCCTGCTTAACCCGCTTCACCACCGGGGTGCCGGCTTTCGTGCTCGACACCGAAGCTTCGGTCAGCAACGGGGCGACATTCCTGGGCTCGCCGACGGTGCGCCGCGGCTGGGACTGCGTGCGTGCCTGCTGCAGCACCCAGAACTGCAATCTGGCTCTGGTGGAGCTGCAGCCAGACGGCGGCGAGGACGCCATCTCTGCCTGCTTCCTCATGAACTGCCTGTACGAGCAGAACTTCGTGTGCAAGTTCGCTCCGAAGGAGGGCTTCATCAACTATCTTACCCAGGAGCTTTACCACTCCTACCGGGAGCTGCGGACCCGAGGCTTTGGAGGTGAGCAAGGTTGGCGGCCGGAAGGGATGGACGGGTTCTGAAGTCTTGGCTTGGAGAGGCACAGAAAAGAATGAAGAGGAGACTGACTGCCTTTGCAATAGGCAGTATTTAGTAAACAAGGGGCAGGGGTGAGTGGAGAGGGCCCACATCTCAGGGCCCAGATTCTAGCTACTGAACTCAGGATGTTCAGAGTTGATTATAGATGGGCTGAAGGCCTGGCCCGGGCTGTGCCGACTGGAGAAATGAGGTGACTCTCTAGGTTTCCCTATCTCTGTCCATGATAGCTGAGTCAGGGAATGTTGATGAGACCCAGTGACTAGAAAGGCTCCCTGGGCAAGCATTGCCTTAAGCGCTTTGAGGCCTTGACAAATGAGCCTGACCATAGTCTCCTCCAGTGGCTGGATAAGGGTCTGGTTAGTGTCTCTGCCCTAGGAAGAGATTGGCCTTTTGCAGGTGGATCAGTGACACAGCCAGGCAAGGTTGTTCTGAGGGAGAGGGACAATGTGTGTTGTGGGTACAGCCTTCATGAAGGGTGAGAAAGGCTGATTGGTGAGTCAGCCTGCTGGTATGTGTATCTGGTAGATGAGGATGTCAGCTGCCCCAGCAGGTGGATGTACCCGTCCACGTGAGCCACGAAGGGCTGTCTTTGCTTAGGATGTGGTTGCCTAGCTGTCCACATTGTTTACTTCCAAAGATAAAGGCAAAGTGAGGAACAATCCTCTACTTTTGACTTAGGACTGACTAAACAGTCAGCTGTGAGCAGGGCTGTGGCAGCCTGCCTCATCATTCTCTCGGCCTCTTTCTTCTTTTTGCCAAGTGGATCACAAGTCATAATCTGTGCTGTCTCTTCACATTTTACTCAGTGTGCAAGTTCCCATCGCTGTCTTCAGCCTCTGGAAGAGGTGGATACTAGTATCTGCTTTTTAGAGTAGGAAACTGAGCCTCCTGTGGCAAATTATTTGCCTATAGCTGGCATAGTGTTGCTTGCCTTTAATTTCAGTGCCGTGGAGACAGAGGCAGGTAGATCCCTGACTCTGAGGCAGGCCAGCTTGGTCCACAGAGTGAGTTCCAGGACATCCAGAGCTACACAGAAGAAACCTTGTCTCAAAAAACAAACAAATAAGTAAAAAAAAAAAATCATTTGCCAAAGGTAACATTTCTAAATAGTAAGTATAGGCCTCACCTCAGGAGTCTACTCCAAAAGTCCTGTTGTGTTTCGCAGAGGACTACTTTTGTAGTAGAACCCACACCCAGCAACTAAAGCCCAAGTGAGGAGTGTGTGCCGGGAACAGGGCCAGTGCAGCAGGGACCTTCCTTCCTCCGGCGTTTCTTCTGAACTAGTACCTAATGCAGACTAAGGCTCTGCTCTTCTCTATAGCCTTGCAGCAGCCTCCTTGGTATCTGGGGAGAACTGAGGTGGGGATTCTGGAAGGTAGGGGGATGCTGTCTGTGGAGTAGGCTGGTCCTGGGGGCCTGTTCCATAAGGAACCACTTTGGTGTAGGGGGGATGACTCGTTGGTTACGGTTCCTTTAGTACTGACAGGCCCACAGAAGTCCTATTCCTGGGCCAGAACCTGAATCTGGACCTGGGCCACTTAGTCCAAGGGCCAGGCTTACTCTGAAACCCCCAGAAAGAGGATAAAATGGAGTCTCCTGGGACATTTAAGGAGCTGGGTAGGTCATGTGTACTCATTCTAGGCCGTCTCGGTGCTACAGTACTTTGGGAAGTAGGAGAAGGTAGGTGTGTCTATGGCTCACTGTCAGCCAGTCTGCCCGCCCGGTGGACTAGAGAGGCTGTGTCAGGACACCTGAGTGATTCCTGTGCTGGTTGCAGGAACCCTTTCCAGGATGTGTGGCTTTGATCCTTTTTCTGGAGGCTATGGCCTTGCCAAGCCAGATTCCAGTCCAGTCCAATTCTTGTCCTGTCCTTTGTAACCCCCCCCACACACACACACACCAGGAGGTGGACTCTGCATTTCCTGAATATGTCCTGAGGCCGGGCTTTATTACCATTCCAGACCTTTGCTCTCTTGAGGGTAGAAGGGAGTGGTAGGTAGGGTAGGGCTTTTGCCCCTTGGTCTTGGAGCTTGGAGAGAACACATACTCAGTGCTGAGAGGAGGGACAGCCCAGAATCTGCTGCCTGGCTCAGCCTGCCACTCCCACTTAGTGGGGTGGGGAGGGGAGGGGTGGGATGGGGAGGGTAGGTAGGGTAGGTACGGTAGGTCTGTCTGCCTCCTGGTAGTTCTACAGTGAGAATGGCTGCCCCTGCTAGGGTCGTTTCCAGGTAACCACTCTCTGGTCCTCTGTTGCCTTCTTTCTTCTCTACCTTTTTGTGTCTCATGTTCCCTCTTTCTGATTGCCCTCTTTTCCCTTACCCAGACTGGAGCCTCATGTTCTGCAAAGCTTCCACCACCAAGCCATAACCCTGACCCTTTCTGTAAAATTCTGAAATGACTCCATCAGGCCAGCATTGAATTTGCTCTGTAGCCCAGGCAGGTCTTGAACTCACATTCTCCTGTCTCTGTCTTTCCAATAGTTACAATTCTAGACCTATGACACTAGGCTCAGCAGGCCCTAAGGCCGTGGAACCTAGTTCCCATTTTCTTAGATTGTAGGTCTCGCTAATGTTTGTCACGTGTCCCTGAAAAACCACTCTCCCGTTCATTACCCTGTCAGAAAGTGACTCGGCCCCTACAGCTGTCCTTATGCGCTTTGCTCTTTATGGTCTTACACTCTTTTTAAAATATTTATTATTTTTTATGTGAATTGGTGTTTGCATGTATAACTATGTAAGGGTGTCAGATCTTGGAATTACAGACAGTTGTTAGCTGCCATGTGGATGCTGGGAATTGAACTCAGGTCCCCTGGAAGAACAGTCAGTGCTCTTAACTGCTGAGCCATCTCTCCAGCACCGGTCTTACACTCTTTATACATACCCTCTGTAGTGCCACCCTTGACACAGTTCTACTTGAGTTATACATGTGTGCAAAAGCTTGCCAGCTAACATTATTTGCAATAATGAAGAATTGGAAGCAACTTTGATGTTGTAAGCACATCTTTTAATTGAATAAATACTGTGATGCTGTTTTAATAAAGCCAGGCTGGCCTTGAGCTCAGAGACCTGTCTGCCTCTGCCTCCCAAGTATTGGAATTAAAGATATGTGCCTGCACTGCCAGGCTGTAACAATAAAACCAGGCTGGCAAGAGAGAAAAGTGCTTGCCACCAAGCTTGGCAACTTGGGTTTGATTGGCAAGGCCCACTCAGTGGAGGGAGAGAATTGACCCCTGACCTCCACACATGTGCCTTGGCATGCTCATGCCCACACACATGCATTCTAAACAAACAAATAAATGTAAGATAATAATAATAAACCCTAAGACAGTATGATTTAGGAAGAGAGGAAATGAATTTAAATACTTTCCTTCAGCCTGACATGATGCCTCAGACCTGGAATCTCAGCACTGCAGAGGCTACACTGCCCAAGTATGAAAGCCAGCCTGGGCTACACAGTAAGTTTCAGGCCAGCTAGGTTATATATCAAGACCCTATCTAAATCAGAGAGAAAAAAAAAATACTATCTTTTGATAGATTCTCTTCCCCTCACCCCTACCCACACTAATGAAAACATAGGCCTTTTCTTTAAGGAACCCTGGGTTTTGTTTTGGGTTTGTTTGTTTGTTGATATTTATTTCTGTTTGCTTGTCGGGGTTGCTCTCTCCTCATGGGGGCAGTCGGAGGGTAATGTACAGGAATCCGTTTTCTCTTTCTACTGTGTGGGGTCTGAGGATCAAACTCAGGTCGTGATCCATTTTAATGTCTCACGAGTGACAACTTTAGATAGCGTGGGAGCAGAGGAGGCCCAGACCTGGGTTCAGATCCCAAGAGTCCAGTTTCCAGCACCTATGTTGGATAGAAACTGAGCCCTGTCCCACAGATGTCTTTTCTCGTCCATTAAAAATGCACACATAGCAGGGTGGTTGTAAAGATGACTTTTAGACAGATAAGTCTAAAAGTTAAATGTTTTAGGCTTTTTCTGCCATACATGACAAAGGTGTGGATAGAACAGTGGAAAAGCAGCCCTAGGCAACATGTAAGCCTGGGGCAAGGCTCTGTTCCAGTTTACAGAACAGATCCCTCCCCGAATTGCCAGGGAGCAAGCCTGGGGCCTTGTGTGTGCTAGATGAGCCCTCTACCATCAGGCTACACTTCCTGCCCCACAGATTTTATTCTACATAATTTTTACATCTCACAGAATTCTTCTGAATTCTGTCTGCCCATTCTGATACTAGCTTGCTGTAGTATCCAGCACATACTGCATTCCCTAAATTAGCAGCTTTATTAGGTAATATATAGTCTGTCTCTAGCCCTGGCCTCTCTGGAACACCTCATCTCCCACTGTCTATAGGGTGTGTGTGTGTGTGTGTGTGTGTGTGTGTGTGTGTGTGTACACTCCCTCGCATGCCCATACTTGCCTCAAATTCAGCATTTCTGGGAATGAACCACAAGTTCTTTTTTAATCAGGTTTCCTTTCTGCTTACACCTAAGTCTTCCTTCCCCATTTCCAGAGCCTTCCATGAGAAGGCGGAAGTGTCTGCCCAGGCGTGTTTCTCTATTCTTTCTTTACTTTCCTTGACTGCCCTGAGGCTCAGACCCCTCCTGTTACATCTTTCCTTCACCTTTTGCCCTTGTCCACCCACCAGCCTTCTTGTTCCCTAGAAACTCTTCCCAACATAAAAGCTGATGCTCAGAGCAAGAGTACCTTAGGCCCCTCCCACAGGACTCCCAGGCGGGCTTTGCAGAGGCCAAGGTCTAGGGTAGCCAGGCTTCCAAAGCTCCACTCCACTGCTCACAGCCACTGTCTGCTTTCTTCCTGCATCACTGTTTAATGTTTGAATGGCACTCCCGGTGTATGTAAGGGTTAGCACAGCTCAGATGGAAAGGGATCCTGGCAGGCGGGAGCCCAGGAACACTGAGTGTTACAGCTCAGACAGAAAAGAATTCAGGTAGTTGGAGCCAGTGAACACCAGTCACAATAAGTGTATGTGGCAGCTTACAGCCCTGCTTCTGAAGAGGAGGGCTTCCCCAGCAGAGTTACTACAGTTCTGCTAAGGTGTTTGGGAGTGTAACAACTCCCTCCTCCTCAAGGTTTCCCCAAGCGAAAGTGTTAGAGAAAATGTGACAGCCTCTGTCCGCTCAGCCCCGCTCTGCCCAGGCTCTGTCACTGCTCCAGCAAAAGAAGGTCATCAGCAAACGTCATTCAAGAGATTTGTTGAGAGGGAAGAATCCAGGAGAGGACAGTGGCTGCCTCATCTGGGCGGGGAGAGGGCTGCAGGGGAGCAGGTGCAGGGTTTGCATAGGGTTTCTTAGAGGCCGAGATTTTTAAGGGTAGAGATTAGTCAGATTTCAGTCCTTGAGCTCAGATTGGCTAGATCCTGTGCTCGGGGATTGGTTCATTTTCCCTGCTTGGGCATTGTGTATTTCCTCTTAGTTGGTCTGGGGTAGATTTGGCTCTGGTTTCAGAACCAAAGTTTATTTTTTCCCCCATTGGTTCTTTTTGGATTTTTGGTTCTAATTTCAGGCCCAGGGCATATTTCTTTCACTGACTCTGATTCTAGGGCCAAAGTGTGTTTCTTTGGCACTGGTTTCAGAGTCAGGGTTCATTTCTTTGGTTCAGGGTTCAGAGATAAAATGTTTGTTTCTCTGGCTCTGGTTTCAGGGCCAGGGTGGGTTTCTTTGGCTGGCTCTTTTATCCTACATTGTATCCAAGCACCTGCCCTAGCTAGCATCCAGGAAACTTGGAGGTTTGTCTCAGGTTGGCCATCTCCTTTCTGTCCACAGATGTAGCCTTGCAATTTCCTACTTTCTTTTCAGTTTATTTCTTGTTACTTGTGTTTGTGTGTGTGTGTGTGTGCGCGAGAGCGCACATGTGTATATGCATGTGGAGGCAGAGGTGACATTAAGCACCTCCCTTGATTATTTTCTGCTCTCTTGTGTTGTTTTGCATTTGAGACAGGGTCTCACTTTGTAGACCAGGCTGGCCTGAAACCGACAGAGATCCACCTGTCCCTGTCTCTGGGGTGCTGGGATTAAGGACAATCCCAATGCCCAGCTCCACCTCATCTTTTGGAACAGGGTTTTTTCAGGGACTGCAGCTCACTGATTCTGCTTGACTTCAGTAATTCTGCTGTCTCTGGCTGTCTCTAGTGCTGGGATTACGAGGGCAGGTGCACACAGCACAGCACACACAACTACAAAACACTACTGTACATCTCTTTTCACATGTATGCTAAGAATTTGAACTCAGAACCTCCTGCTTACATGGCAAACACTTTCCTAATTGAACCCCCAGTTTCTTGTGTTTTTTCTACCATGACTCCAAATTCCCCAAGTGAAGGACTCAACTGTGCTCTGAATTGATTTAATAAGTTTGGTGATTTGTAACTTCCTCATGTGAATTATTTCACAAACATCCCATTTTCTTCCCCAAGTAAAACAAACAACAAAATTTTTTTTTTTTTTTAAAAAAACTTTATTTATTTATTATTTATTTGCCTTGATGTTTGCCTGGAACTGGAACTACAGACAGTTGTTAGCTGCCATGTGGGTGCTGGGAATCGAACCCGGGTCCTCTGGAAGAGCAGACGGTGCTCTTAACTGCTGAGCCATCTCTCCAGCCCCAAACAACAAAATTTTGATCCCAGCACAGAAAATAGAGGCAATCTATTTTATTTATTTATTTATTTATTTATTTATTTATTTATTATGTATACAGTACACAGAAAAGGGTACCAGATGTCATCATAAATGGTTGTGGCAGTCTATTTTTGTGAATTCAAGGCCAGTCTACATTGTGGGTTCCAGGCTAGCCAGGGATACATGGTGGGACCCTGACTCAAATAAAAATATTTCACGTCTATATGTGTGAATGTGAGTTTGAGCACATGGACAGGGCACAGTTTTCCTTTTTGGTATTTGCTGTGTTTTGGTTTTGAGGTGGAATCTACTATGTAATATAAAAGGTGACATGAAGCTCTGTATAGCAAAACTGGTCTTAAATTCGTGATCCTGGTGTTTCAGGCTCTCAAGTGCAGGGTTTGTAAATGTGCATCACAAAGGCCGGCTTTTCTGTTTCTTGGTGTTTGGTGTATGTGAGTACACATACTTGTGCATGAAATGTGTGTGTGAATGTGTGTGTGGAAGGCAGAGTACAACCTCAAGTATCATTCTTTGGGTACCATCCATCTTTTATTCTTTGTGTGAGAGTGGGCCTCTCACTGGTCCGACCTCACCAAGTAGGCTGGGCTGGCTGGACAGCGAGCCCCAGGAGCCCCTCATCTTGGCCTCCCCAGCACTGGGGTTGTCAGCGCATGCCATTTCATCTGGTTTTCTGGGAATTGAACTCGAGCCTTTCTTTAGTAACAGAGCATCCTCAGTTCTTGTTTGTGTTGTTTTGTTTGTTTGTTCTGACCTTGGTGGGTGAACTCCGGCCCAGCACTTTGCTACTTTTGTTTCTTACAATGAAACAGTTATGCTGGATAATCTCCCAGAAATCCTTTACATTGTTACTTGTGCAAAGACCCTTTGCAAATAAGGCCATATTCATGGATTCTAGAGGTTTCTGTGGGTGCAAGGCTGCGGGCCATCACTCAACCAGTTTTTGATAGGAATCTAACTGTGCTTATCTCCCTTATGACTCCCAACTCTCCGATGAAGGAAGAATGAAGCTCAAGCTATTGGACCCAGGATGGGTGTGGCTCCTGGAAACCCCCTATAACTGATACCAAAGCACCCTATTCCATTATCCCTCACCCTGGAGCGCCAAGACCGTCAGTTTAACCACTGAGCCATCTCCCCAGGACTATCCCTACTTCCCAAGCACCCATTTGTTCTTGTTTTTTGAAATGTGGTCTTATGCATCGTAGACTGAGTCCAAACTTACTGTGCTTCCTTAGAACAACCTTCTGATCCTCCTGCCCCCACCTCCTGAGTGCTGGGATTACAGGCATGCACACACCTCTCTGGGTTTTATTGAACACTAAGGAATCTAATCCAGGTGTTGTCAATACTAGGCAAGCAGTCTTCAATGAAGCTATATCTACAACCCCAGAGGAAAACAACCTTTTCTTTTGTGTGTGTGTGTTTGGAAAATGACCTTTTCATTACACATTTTCTTATCTGAATTTTAAAGAAGTTGTTATTTTAGTTTTCTAAGTAGTCAGCAGAAGTACTTTCTTGTTGTAGAAACTAAGAACAGACTTATCCATCCCCACGTACACACACACACATCTGTGGTTTTTTTTTTACCTAAATGAGATCAGATAGTATATAGTATTCAATTATTTGCTTCAGACAATATACTGCTCATGATGAGGCTGCATAGAGAGAAGACAAGGTATAGGTTTTGTTGTCCACCCTGTGCTGTGTGCCGGCTACTGACCCCCAGGGGGACCACAGCTCCTCTTGTTTACCAAGAGAGTCTACCCACTGGCAGTTGATTTTCCTTCCTTTTCTCTTAGGGTCTCGGATCCCTCGAACGTGGGTGGGCATTGACTTGAAGGTACAGCTGCAGAAACCCCTGGTCCTGAGAGATGCGGACAGCACAGATTGGCGTTTACTGCAGGGGGACAGCGGTGTTAGAGTAGAGGTGAGACACGGCCGAATCCCTGGCCTTCCTTCCCCACAGCCTCCTGGGATGCCTTCCTGGGCCGGAGGCCAAATGGTGTTGGCTAGGGAGAAGATCAGGATTCATTTAATAACAAGTCCCTGTGCTCTCCCTGAGGGTGGGTGTATGGCTGGGGGACCTGGGATAGTCCAAGAGCATTAGGAAATCTCCAAGCTTGATGACCATCTTGTGTATAGAGGAACAACCCAGATGAAGTGGAGCTGTGGGGGCTTAAAGAAGGGACCTACGTGTTCCAACTGTCAAGAACCGACTCAGAGCAGCCGGAGGACACAGCCAACCTAACCATCACTGTGCTAACTGCCAAGCAGACAGAAGGTGACTGGGAGTGGGCACAAGATGCCTGGAGCACCCCTCAGCCCACAGATGACCCTTTAGCCCTAATTCACAAGCCCTCCTCCATCTAGATTATTGCCTCGCATCCTACAAGGTGGGCCGCTGCCGGGGTTCCTTCCCACGCTGGTACTATGACCCCGCAGAACAGATCTGCAAGAGTTTCACTTATGGAGGTTGCCTGGGCAATAAGAATAATTACCTTCGGGAAGAAGAGTGCATGCTAGCTTGCAAGGATGTACAAGGTGGGTCTCCGAGAGGCAGCTTTGGGGCTCGGGTGATGTTGCCCAGGGTTGGCTGTTTTACTGGTTGGGAAGTGGGCTGGGGTAGCCCCATCATTGTGACAGTCTAGCCATGCTTCTTCTTATTCCTGTTTTCTCCCCCAGGAATCTCACCTAAAAGGCACCATCCAGGTAGGTTTTACTTCCTTTCTTCCCCTATTTCTTCCCCATGTCTTGGTCTTCAGCCCATATGCTGACCATACCCCTGACTGACCTGCCTTTGTTCAGCTCCCACCACCCCAACAGTATACAGCACCTAACCCTGCCAACCCAGCAGCTCCCTATCAGTCTTGGTGAAGAGTGTGCTCACAATAGAGGGGGCCAGGTAGATGAGGGCTCCTTGGCACCCACTCTGTGCCTGAGCTTCCCCTCTTCCCTGTCCAGTGTGCTCTGGCAGCTGCCACCCCAGCCAGTTTCGCTGCAGCAATGGCTGCTGTATCGATGGCTTCCTAGAGTGTGATGACACCCCTGACTGCCCCGATGGCTCTGATGAAGCCACCTGTGAAAAATGTGAGCTGGGGACCGGAGGGGGGGTGGGCAGCAGGTGGGGGATCCTAACAGCTCTACTTTACGCCTGCGGGGTACCCAGGTTGGGTCCCAACCTGTGACCTTTCATTTCTGCAGACACCAGTGGCTTTGATGAACTTCAGAGTATCCACCTCCTCAGTGACAAAGGTGAGGACCCGCCCCTCCGTTCCTTTGTGTCCAGGGGTTTGTTGTGTGTAGGCTACAGTCACACAGAACCAGGGCCTCCAGTTCTCCTGTTGAGCTCTCTTGTGGCTCTTTTCCCAGGGACCACTAGGCATGTACTGTCTGGTTCCTCCTCTGTAGTCTTGTTGAACACATCACTAAGTCATACGTGTTCAGGGAATTTCATAGTGTTGTCATACATGGGAAGCCACCATGACTTGACAAGTCGAAAACAATATTAAAAATAAGGGCACTAAGGACTGAGGTTGGGCTCAGTGTAGAGCACTGGCCTACCATTGCAAGGAACTGTGTTTGTGTCCCTGTCACTACTGGGAGGGGGGAGGAAACAAAACATCCCATTATGCAAATTAATATACTAAAAATAATGATAATAGTCTGGAAATGATGGCTTATGCTAGGAGGACCAGAAGTTCAAGATCAGCTTCTGCTAAATAGAGCATTCAAAGCTATTTTTGTTGCTACTTCATAGCTGTAATCTTGTTGCTGTAATCTTGTTACTTGCTAACATTACTAAATTGTAATGTAAGTCTCTGTGTTTCTGAAGGTCTTAGGCAACCCCCCCCCCCCCGTAAAAGGGTTCTTCAACTGCCCTTCCAACAGGAGTCGGGACCCACAGGTTGAGAATCAATGCTTAAGTTGGATCCTCTTTCTAAAGTCCGCCCCGTTTGTTAAACATTCTAATCACTCGGTGATAAGAATAAGAGACCTTAACACAGAAAAGCTACATTAAAAAGGACTACTCTGGGGCCTGGAGGGATGGCTCAGTGGTTCATGTAGAAGAGCACCCATAGAGTGGCTCACAGCCATCCATATTCCGTGTCCAGAGGAATCCAACATCTTCTGGCATCCAGGGCACTACATAATGTGGTGCACAGCCATACATGCACAGGAGACACCCACAAAGTAATAATGTAACGGAGTATGTCTTTAAAGTGTGGGTCTAAGCAGTAGTTTCCCTCGGTGCCTAGGATTATTGTCCAGAGTTACCTTCCTTGCCTTTGGTAGTTCTACAGACGGCCTTTGGGGACGCCACACTACCCCAGCCTGGGGGAGGTGGTGAGCTACTGTAGTCAGGTAGAGCCTGAAGGGTGTCGCAGGGGTAGCTCCATGGACTCACTTGTCTTGTGCATGCTCCCTTCCTGCAGGGTACTGTGCAGAACTGCCAGACACTGGGCTCTGCAAAGAGAACATTCCACGCTGGTATTACAACCCATTCAGTGAACACTGTGCCCGCTTCACCTATGGTGGTTGCTATGGCAACAAGAACAACTTTGAGGAGGAGCAACAGTGTCTTGAGTCCTGCCGTGGCGTCTCCAGTGAGCGGAATGGCAGGGTGAAGGGGAAGGTGTAGCTAGCCCTGGGTCGTTTGTGACTTCACTGGCAGCGGGACAGGGTGACAGTGTGGCTGTGATACTTGAACTGCTGGGTCTAATGACTCAGTGCTGACCCGTTCTCCATGTCACTTTGCAGAGAAAGATGTGTTTGGTCTAAGGAGGGAACTCTCCGTTCCCAATGTAGGTAAGTTCTGGTCTATCTTGTCATCAGTTGGATACATAGGTCAGTTCATGACTGCTTGTGAATGCCATTTTGAGGCCATTTTGAGGAAGATCCTGAGGTTACCCAGAGTGCACCATTGAGTAGTGAGGTCTGGCATGGGTCATGGAGGAAGGTACAGTGTCTGTTAGTTGTCTGCCATCAGAGCCCCTGTGAACTTCTGGAAACAGCTATTCTGGAGGTCTGCGTTGGCTGTCCATCTGCTTCTACACGTGACATCTATGGTCTTTGTCCATTCGGTGGAGTGAGAGTGGTGGGGGTCAGAACCAGACCTGTTCTGGAGAGCACTTCATTCTCTCATTTTTTCCCAGGCTCTGTGGAGGTGGCCATTGCTGTACTCCTGGTCATCTGCATCATAGTGGTCATAGCCATCCTGGGCTATTTCTTCTTCAAGAGTAAGAGAAAGGACTATCTCAGTGACCACCACCGCCATACACCTCCCACATCAACCAGCTCCACTGTTTCCACTGCTGAGGACACAGAGCACCTGGTCTATAATCACACAACCCGGCCCCTCTGAGCCTGGGACTCTCAGCAATCTCCCCAGGTCCTGCTTGCTAAGACAGAGGCTAGAACCTGGGAAAACTTTGGGACCTGACACTTCCTGCCTGCTTCCTGGGCATACTTACTCTGCCTCAGAAGCCAGATTTCTGGGCCTCTTAGAGGAGTCTCAGCTGCACTCAGGCCAGTTCTAGAGAAGGCCCAAGAGTCTGGAAGGAGGAGAGCATCCTTGAGCCAGGGGTACTATCTGTAGAAGGACCTGATTGCCCGGCAGCAGAGGAAGTTGGTGTTTTATGTCCTCTCCAAAGCTGCCTGACCCCATCCAATGATGCCAGGACCCAGAGAGCATCTGCCTTTCCACAGCTGCTCCTCTACACTTCAGCGTCCAACACTGAGGGATGTCCCTTTGTAGTTTGTGCTGTAAATAATTGCTTTGGGGGACCAGGGTCATAGCTCAGTGATAGAGCATGTACCCTGAGTTCTCTCCACAGCACCACAAAATAACATTAAAATAAAAAATAAAGTGTTGTGTCTTGTTGGGCTCCTCTCCTTCACCCCCTTCCCACTCCTTAGGTGTTTCCAGAAACACGGAAATACCCATGTGTGCTGGGCAAGTTCTGTACCACCCAGCTATCTATCTCCTCAGCTGTTTTGTGGGGCTGCTGGGGGGAGATTGAACTGTCCTGTTCAACCGGTTCAGCCTTTAGCTACCCTGTCCCACAGGTTTTCCCACCTCTCCTGAAACTGCCCTGGCTCCTCTGGGTAGAGAAAAGTGTCACCCTTGACCACTAGAGTCAAGGGTCACGGGCGTAGTGGTGTTGCTGTACAGGGTTTCTTCAGGTACCCCTGCCCAGGTGGGGTGAGGCTTAACTGACTGGTTAGGCCTTGAACCCTGGTCACTTCATGTTTGTTACTAGGGACAGGCTATCGGTTACCTCCCTCCCTACCTGAAAACCCTCAGCTTCCTCACAGGAATGCGGCCCCTCCCCCAGGCTCCAAGCTCCTGAGGTACACCACTCCAGCTTGTCCTGCTCCAGGGCTCAGACCACTTGTAGGTACCAAAAGTGTCAGACTTCATTCAACAGATTGCAGTGACCTGTGTACTGAGTGCCGCCAGTCCTTACACATTTGATACTGTCCGGGAGGCACTGCTGAAATGCCTTACATGACACTGTTGACTCTGCACAGCTCTGTGGTGAGGGCCGACAGCATTCACAGGCCTCAGGGTTGACAGTAAAGCTTGAGTTACCTAGGCTGGTGTGTTAGGACTGCATCGGAACCCTGATAGGGAGGCTCAGAGGTCCCATGTTCCAGGAGAGGTCAGGGACTAGAAAACAAGCTCAGCCTACACAGATGTGAGGAAAGTGAGTCCCCTAGCTGAGCACATGTCCAGCTGCATGCCCACCAGGGAGCTCTCCCTCTGGTGCCTCTGTGTACCTGCCATGCTGTCCTGGACCCCTCGGTACCACTTGAAGCACTGGTCCAGGTGGCTGGCACTCCCTGCTCCACACCCTGGGTTTGCCAACAGGACCCTGAGCACCTGGCATTCCTTTTGTTTGTGTATCTGTCTCCTTGCTAGACTGTGATCCCCTGCAGTCACAGGTGGCATCTGAGTCATCTCTTGTCTCCAGCATGTCATGTTCCCTCTGTGACCTCAGTTAATGGTGGTTACTCAGCGAAGGTTGAGTACATGGCAGGGGTGGGGTCATTCCTTCAGTTCCCTTTCACGGGGACAGGATTTTCTCATCTGACCCCCCTATTCTGCCATCCTATTCACCTATTCTTTGAGAATCGAAATGGATATGCTTTCTCCTTGATTCTTTATAAAGCACTTAGAAGGCTAGGATGACTAACAATTCAAAGGCTACCCCAATCCCTAGGAGAATAATCAACACGGTCTGAAATGAGCAGCCTGTCAGGGAGTGGTGGAGATCAGGTGTGGGTGACAGGCAAAACACCTTCCTTATTAATTAACCAGGCTGCATGGCTAGAAGAGATGGAATCTCACAGAGGCCGCTAGAGGGTGCGCTTACCATTTGCTCCTCCAGCTGTTCCTTATCTCTGGAATTCCCCTGACTGCTCTTGGCACTGGAAATGCCTGTAAGCATTTGTTTCAAAAAACTTAAGCAAACTATCCAGCTGAGCTCATGGTGGTCCTTACTGAAGCTACAGGTAGCTCTGTTGCATGCAGGTGAACTGTGTCCTTGTCCTGTGTTTGGAGATCTTCAGGGCAGGGGCTGGGTCTCACGCCAGTGCCCTGTGCTAAGTGCAGTTCTGGATACTGAGTATCCAGCTGTGAAGATTCAAAAGTTTGAGATTGGCTGGAGTGTGGTGTGCTTGTCTAGGATGTGGACCCTGGATTTGATTCTCAACACTGGAGGAAAAAAAATGGTTCAGTGGGTAAAGTGGCATTCCCACAAGTCTGGTGACATGTATTTGATCCTGGGACCCCAAAGTGGGAGAAGAATCAGGCATAGGATGGCACACCTTCAAGCCTGGCACTTGGGAAGCAGAGGCAAGTGGATCTACATCATGAGTTCCAAACTAACCAGGGCTGCATAGTGAGACCCTGACTCAAAAAAAAAAAAAAAGAAAAAGAAAAAGTGGAGGAAGAGAACAACCAGGTCCTGCAAGCAGTCCTCTAATCACAGAGACTTGATGGCATCTCATGCCCATGCTCATACCACACACACAGTAATGAGACAATGCTTATGCCCATGCTCATATCACACAATAATTAATAAGAAGATAATGTTGAGATTTATTCTTAACTATGTGTAGGTGTGAATGTCCAAAGGCTGGAGGCATTGGATCCGCTAGAGCTGGAATTACAGGCTGTGACCTGTCTCACGTGCTAGGATTTGAACTCGGGTCCCTTGGAAGAGCAGCAACTGCTCTTAGCCACTGAGCCAACTCACCAGCCCCGCTGTTATTTTAAAGGGGGCACAGATATGGTTACATATGCCAGCACTCAGGAGGCAGAGGCAGGTGGATCTCGTGAGTGCGAAGCCAGCCTGGTCTACAGAGTGAGTTCCAGGACAGCCAGAGCTACACAGAGAAATCCTCTCAAAAAAAACATTTTTTTTAGTAAATAAATAAAAATGAGTCTGGGCAAAATAACAAGACTCTGTCTCCAAAAGGGGAAAGTCAGTCAAGAAGGTTTTTATGGAATAAGATTTAAGTAGAAGAGTGGAAATTCTAAAGGGAGAGTTGGGGTTAGTTTGGGTTGGTTTTAATTTTCTATGAACATGAGCAGGAACATGTGTGTGCCTCTAAAGGCCAGAGAAAAACCTGGGATCTCATTCTTCAGGTGCTGCTCACCCCTCACTCTACACAAGCTCTCTCTCTGGCCTGGCGCTCACCACAGAGGCCATGTTGGCAGACCAGTGAGCTCCTGGGTTCTGCTCTGTCTCCCCAGTGCTAGGAATCTAAGTATGCGCCACTGTGCCTGGTGGTTTTACATGGGTTCTGGGGTCAAGTTCAGTTCTTCCAGCTTCTTTGCCAAGCACTTTACAGACTGAAATAATTCTCCAGCCCTGTTTTTGTTTTTTGCCTTTTTTTTTTTTTTTTTTTTTTTTTTTTTTTTTTTTTTTATCTTAAGGCAGAGGTCTTATTCTGAAGCACTATCTGGGGCAGGATGTGGTGGCCCACACCTTTGACCTCAGTACTAGGAAGGCAGAGACAGGTGGATCTCTGTGAGTTTGAGACCAGCCTGGTTTACAGCGTAAGTTCCCGGACAGCCAGGGCTACATAACAGAGAAAGCCTGATTTTTTTTTTAAATGACATGATGTAAAAGACACATAAAACAAATTAAAGAATAAGTAAAATAAGGAATGAAGAAGAGACCAGACTGGGCTACAGGGGGCATTCAACTCTAGCCTGAATAACTAAGTGAAGTCCTGTCTCACAGTAGAAGGTAAAAAGGGCTAAGAATTGATGTAGCCCGTTTCAAAGGCACTTGCCTAGCATGTTCAAACCCTAGAGCCAACCCCCAGTTCCTCAATAAATAAATACTAAATGATGTACTGTTTTGTTCCTGTAAGTCAGGGTCACCCAGAAAGAGGGAACTTCAGTCCAGGAATTGTCTTCATCAGCACGGCCCCAAGACACGTCCAAGGGGACATTTTCTTACTAAGGATTGATATGGGAGGACTCAGCCCACTGTGGGCAGGTGTGGGGGGCATATAAGCAAAGTATCGAGCAAGCCAGTAAGTGGCTTCGCTTCCTCTACCGTTCCTGCTTGATTTCCTGCCCTCAGTGACGGACTGTGATTGGGATGTGTAAGTTGTTTTTGGTCATGGCGTTAGATCACAGTAACAGAAAGCAAAATAGGACAAGTGGCAATTATGATATGCTGCAACACAGATGAGCTTTGAGATTAGGATACATTAAAAACCTAGTATTTTTTAAAGGCTTATGACTCCAGCCGCATGAAGCATCTTAGAGTACACAAAAATCAGAGATCTGCAGAGTACAGTTGTGGTTGGGAGGCGGGGTGGGGAGAGATTTAATGGGGATAGGATTTCAGTTTTGTGAGGTGAAAAGAATTCCAGCACAACAGTAGGATTGCACTTAAAACGACCAAGTAGACCCTAAGGAAGACTACAGCCAGGCATGAAGGTGCACTCCTAAATCCCAGGGCTCAGGAGCGACAAGACTGGGAACCTGAGGGTAGCCGGGGCTGCACATAAAGGCCCTGTCTCAAAAAACTGTGCCCTTCGAATTTTACCACAATAAAAATTAGAAAGGCGAGCAGGTGTATGAGAGAGAGAGAGAGAGAGAGAGAGTGTTGGGCTAGGGGGTTCAAGCATAACAAAGGGGCCCACTGCTGAGCACTGGGGACTGAGCAAGGAAAGGAGTGGCCAGACCTTAAGGGTGGATAGAGGCCACGTCACAGGAGGACTCAGCACAAGGAGAGGGTGAGAGTCAAGAGACAAAACCAAGGGCTGGAGAGATGGCTCAGCGGTTAAGAGCACTGACTGTTCTTCCAGAGGTCCTGAGTTTGATTCCCAGTATCCAGATGGCAGCTAACAACTGTCTGTAATTCCAAGATCTGACACCCTTACACAGTTATACATGCAGGTAAAACACCAATTCACGTAAAATAAAAATAAATATTTTTTTTAAAAAAAAAGAAGCAAAATCCAGTTAGCTGGTCAAAATAACCTGTGTGAAGGGCAAGTGATCTGTGCTATGAGGACTGAAGGCAGCCTGCTGGTATCTGTCCCAGACAGTTAAGTTCCTTAGCTGCCAGTGTTATAGACACAGGAAAGTTCATTAAACACATATACATATGCATTGCTAGCATCTCGAGGAACATGGTAATTAAGAGTCCAAGCATTTAACTCGGCCATCTCCTCTCTCCTGACTTAACCTGCCTGCTCCATGCTGAGAACCGATCTCCTCAAGTTATTGGTCTCAGAAGTTCAAATAAATAATGACAAATGGCATTTCCGTCTGATGTGGCAGTGCATTCTTATAATCCCAGCACCTGAGAGATGGAGGCAGGGAGATCAGGAGTTCAAGGTCATCTTCAGCTACATATCAAGTTTGCGGACAACTCAGGCTACATGAGATCCTATCTTTAAAAAAAAATCTAAATAAAAAATGTAAAACCTTGTTATTTTTCCCCCAAGCCCTGAACAAGGACTGGGTTTTGCCTGGTAGCACAGACCACTTGGGTCCTGAGCCAAGCACTGAGATGAAGGTTCCAGAAGATGTACTTCCTTCCCTAGGAGGGCTGTCAGGAGCCACACCTGGAAGCCTTAAACCTAGAAGACCTAGAGCCCGGTGGGGTGTCTAATCCTCTACAAATTTTGAGCTGCCCGCCCCCACCTGCAGCTGCCCTGGGGGTTGTATCAGTGAAACCCAGAAACCTAAATCCAAGAGAAAGACCAGGAAAGAAAGGTGCTCCTTGTCATGGAGTTTTAAAAAAAACAAACGGAAAACCTGAAAAACCATTTATTCAAATGTCCACAAATTACCTCTTACTGAGTCTATCGACAGGGACCTATTATCCCAGCTACAGAGAGACTGAGGCAGTAGCATAGCAAATCCAAGGCTAGCCTGGGCTACGGAAAAAGGCTGAGCTGCTGGAGGCCTCGGGAAGAGCCCCTTTAAGACTCTGGGCTGGGCAGAGGGACAACATAAGCCCAAATGGTCTTCAGATCTGGGTGTTGGGCTATGTGGCCGTGCCACCAGCAGAAATGGATGGATGGCGGGGAGAACCAGACAGAACGTCCAAAGATGAAGATGGATTTCATCAGCTATTTCCACCTGGCCTTACAGGGGACAGACTCAAGGATGCTTCCCAGGGCCT
The DNA here is from genome assembly GCA_004025045.1 of Sigmodon hispidus. Taxonomy (NCBI): domain Eukaryota; kingdom Metazoa; phylum Chordata; class Mammalia; order Rodentia; family Cricetidae; genus Sigmodon; species Sigmodon hispidus. The sequence continues at coordinate 46,221 of PVIH01005839.1, forward strand.
GTTAGTTATTAAATGGCCTGGGTATGGAGTAGAAACAAGAGAAACAAACAAACAAAAAACCCAAGAAGGAACATAAAATAGGAGTGAGGCCAGGGGCTGGAGAGATGGCTCAGCGGTTAAGAGCACCCTCTGTTCTTCCAGAGGACCCGGGTTCGATTCCCAGCACCCACATGGCAGCTAACAACTGTCTGTAGTTCCAGGCAAACACCAAGGCAAATAAATAAAAAGTTAAAAAAAAAAAAAAAAAAGAAGTGAGGCCAAAACTCCAGAGTTCTTGTGCCTGTGGGCCACATGCAGAAATTGAGTAGCTCTGCTATGGTACCACTGAGGCAACTCTGGAGATGAGGGGTCTGGGCTTAGCAAAGGCAGTGGAGGCCTTGGGGTTAGGGAGTGGTTAGGATGGAAATGAGGAGCGGGAGAAATGATTGTGAGGGAAGAGAAGGAAAGAGGAATCGTGGCTGGGGGCAGGAGGTCATGCCCACTGTGGATGGTCAGAAGTGGAGAGGGGCTGGGGTTGTAGCTGGAGGCTGTCTTTAGTGGCCAAGAAGATGAGGGAGGGCCTTGCAGTGGTGAGCATCAGGCCGAGGGCAGCAGGAGAGGGGCACCGAGACTGCAGGCAGGAGCAGATGCAGGCAGAGAAGACATGGTTAGTCCAGACTCACGTGGGCTGTGTTCCCGGAGACCTCTCTCTGACCCATATACCTTCTTCCTCATGAACCCTTTGCAAAGAATTTATGGTTTGGGGGTTGGTCGTGTGGACCATGAACCATATATGGTTTGCCTGTGGCCCCAATAATAAAGAAGGTAGGTTTAGATGACAATATTTTTTTTTGTCCCACATCAGTGACATTAACATTCAATTACAGGCTCTAGGGACTTCTCCTATCTCAGTCCAGAACCACCATGGGTAGGCTGTCATCACGGAGGAGCCGAAGCCCAGAGAGGGGCAGTGACAGACCAGGATGACAGCCAGTGTTGGGGATTATTGCCAGGCTGGAGAGTCAGTGTCCCAAACGAAGTCCCAAAGTCTGCACTGTGGCAGCCTCATCTTTAGCTGACTGGGTTCAGTTTTGGTTTCTGTCTTTTCTCTGGAAGTGGGACAAAGAAACCAAGAGCCAAGAAGCTGTCAGGGCTGGTCCCAAGCCCCAGGAGGCTGGGAACCAAAGCTCCACACCCATGTAAACACAGACCAGCTCTGATACCTCTTACTTGGCACTGAGTAGCTTCCTCCAAATCAGTTCTCGGCTATTATCTTGCTTATCCCCACTGGTCCCCTGGGAGCCAGGGAGGGGCAGAGAGCATTAGACCCACTTCATAAATGCTAGAAACTCAGGCAACAGGGAAGGGAGGGAGTAATTTCCCAAAGTCGCCCAGCAAGTAAGGATGGGGCCAGAATGAGAGACCAAATCTCCAAATCTCCTAGGCCCTGTGTGTGTGTGTGTGTGTGTGTGTGTGTGTGTGTGTGTGTGTGTGTGTGTATTTGATTGGTGATCATAGCCTATTGCCTGGCAAAGGGGGGTGGGTGGGTTGTGCACATGGTCTCCAGAATAAATGGCCTCTTGTTTTTTAAAAAGATATATATTTTTATTTTATGTGAATTGGTGTTCTGCCTGCATGTATAACTGTGTAAGGGTGTCAGATCTTGGAATTACAGACAGTTGTGAGCTGCCATGTGGGTGCTGGGAATTGAACTCAGGTCCTCCGGAAGAACAGTCAGTGCTCTTAACTGCTGAGCCATCTCTCCAGCCCATAAAGGCCTCCTGTTATACAAAGAGGAACAGCTACTGAAACCTCTGTGCTAACTGATTCAGGCTAAAGAGGAAAGCAGACAGAAACAGGGATCTAATGACAGGGAGGGAACACAGGCTGATGGAGGAAGCAATGACAGGCTGGTGTCCCCATAAAAGGTCCAGCTACCTGCTTTCTGGTTCCAAAAGGCCCCTGGGATCTCCTAAGCCCACACGGACCCAAACACTTTCCTAATGCCCCTTGATGCTGAGGATGCTGAGGTCTGGAATGGGAGAGGCATCTGGGAAGATAGGTGCAGGTAAGGGTCAAAGAAGTGTGGACATGACGATGATGATGATGATGATGGTGAAGTCCATCTTCCAGAGGGGTTATAAGTAGGTTATTGTACACCCAGACTATCATCCAAGGCCCTATAGAATAAATCCCATAGTCACCCCAGATATTGACCCATCCTTCAGTCTCAGCTTGGAAAGAGTCCTAAAACTGTTGTGGCAGCAGCCTTCATAGCTCAGTGAGTCTGCCCGTGCTCTCTCCCTCTCCACAGCTGTCTCTGTCCCCTACAGCCCAGCCTAGGACTACCCAGACTCCTAGAGCCTTGGCCGGCCAGCTCTGCCCTCCAAGAGACCCATTTCTTTTTTTTTCTTTTCTTTTCTCTTCTCTCTCCTTCTCTCCCTCCCTCCCTCCCCCATCTTTGTTCCCTCCCTCCCCACCCTCTGAATTTTGAGACATGGTCTCTCTATAGGTTTCCCTGGAACTAGTTATATAGACCAAACTGGCTTCAAACTCTTCAGATTCTCCTGCCTCTTCCTCCCAAGTGCTGGGATTAAAGTTAAGTTCACTATGCTCAGCTTGAGACCTGTTTCTTAGAGCAGAACTTTCAACCCCCCATGCAGAACTCTGAGAAGAGGCTAAGATTCAAGGTCAGGAGAGCCAGAACAGGCAACATGTTACCTAGTACTGCTGCATACTGGGACAGAAAGCAACAGTGCTAGACCCAGGAAGTCACTCCCTCCCTCCCTATTGTTCACACTGACTCATGAGGCCCCTCTTCTCTGCTCACCTCACTAAGGATCTGGCCCAGCCCCAAGGAGGGCACTGCAGGCGCAACCCTGCTAAGAGCCAGGTTTCCTGGCAGCCAGGAACAGTGGGCAGGTCTGACCTGTGTAATACGATCTGTGGTTAGAGCCTGGGGCCAGTACTCTCGGTCTCACGGTCTCACTTGTAAGCTGGTTCCCAAGAGAATGGAGAGACCAGGGAGGGTGCGTCACCTCTACTCTGGGCACCCTTCTGCTCTTATGCAGTATCAAGGGCATAGCTCCTTGGGATGTACAGCCTCACATTCACACCAGTCTAGGCTGAACAAGCACACCCAGCACAAAGATGCTCACAGAAGTCAACGCAGATAGACCTGAGCTCAGGTACAGACACTCGGGTCCCAGGAAAACAGATAACACAGATGCTCGAACAGGAGCACAAACACCCTCATGCTTTCCCAGCCTCAGATCCAATTCTACACAACACACACACTTGAGGACAGACCTGATGCAGACACAGACACACTTCAGGTAAAGATGGCTCAGTCGAGAGACCCGAGGGTCCCAGCACTACATGGAAGCTCACAGTTTTAGGGAATCTGACATCTTCTGGCATTGGAGGGCACCAGGTACATCAGACATGCATGCAGACAAAAATACCTATACATATAAAATAATTTTAAAAATTAAAAAGGATGGCCATCTTCATTTACACAGATATTCATATATATAATTACTCAGACTTTTGCACTAAAAAAATATGTCCAAATCTACAGCAAAGTCAGTCACAAAATAAGGTACATGTATGAAACTGTATACACACTTGTCATTTAGTATTTATTGCGTACTCATGATCCATTACTCAACCTCCAACAGAGAAAACCTCCCTCCCCCAGTCACACATATACACTCAGGTTTCCTTAGGATTCACTTCGGATATACTGGGGCCCAGTCACCAAGCCACAGATGGAGGACATGCTTTTCTACTGTCAATGACCCATGACCTCTTGCCCTAAAAAAGAAAAAACAAAACAAAAATAAACAAAACCAGCCTAGCTGTATTATCACTTATACTAGGTGAGGAAGATAACCTAGATGGGATCTAGCTGAGGATGTTAAAATCAGGGTCATGTGAAGTTCAGAAGACAGCTTGTTGGCTACACTTGGTTCTCTCCTACCATGTGGGTCCTGAAGACTGAACAAGAACCTGCTCTAAAAATAAAAAGTGAGGAGAAAATGGGAAAACAGGTGGGAACACATAGGTCAATGGTAGATCTCCTGTGTAGCATGCACAAGATGCTAGATTCAGTCCTAACTAAGTACAGCTAAGGAAGGAAGGAAGAGATGATGAAAATATCTTATGCTCTGGAGGGATAAGCAAGAGGCTCTCATATTCCAGGCCAATGTGGGCTGTATAATGAGAATAAATAGGTAAATAATAAGCAAATAGGTAAACAATTAAATAAATAATTGGACCGTAGCTTGGTAGACAGAATGTTTCCGTAGCACACATCAGACAGTAGGCTTGAACCCCAGTACTACACAGACTGGATGTGGCATTGAGTCCCTGTAATCCTAGTACTTGAGAGGTGGAGGTAGAAGTATCAGAAGTTCAAGGTCAACCTTATCTACTACAGCAAATTCAAGGACAGCCTGGGCTACACAAGACCCTCTCTCAAAAAAATGAAGGCGGGGCCACTCAAGGCTAGAAGTCAGATCAATCCTTGCCCAGCCATCAGCAGAAAGGTTTCCTCTTCAGTAGATGGGCACTAACACAGTGGATAACAGAACACTAAAATCTACGTGTTCATTAAACCTTTCTTCTTAGGACTCAGACAGCTGTGAGGAGGAGACAGAAAGGTTGTATGAGCCATGGGGATGGAGGACATCAAAGAGGCTGTGTCTTCCAGACACAGCAGGACTGTCACAGCGTCTGCACAAATCCGAGGCAGATGGGCTTCCAGTGCTGAGAGGGACACCTGAACATGCGCTCTCATCCCTAGCCGAGGCGTCTCCTTGGGCACATTAACTACACTTTAGGGCAGGCCCCTTGCTCAGCAGTAGACGGCCAGCACAAAACACACTCAATGCTATTTTTGTAGACTTTTTGTCTCATAGCTTTGTTTGAGTATTTTTTTGCCTTACTGGCCTTTTGCTATCTATTACGGTTACTGATTTTGTGGTCTTATGAGTTTTTGTTTTGGTGCATATATGTGTATCTTGTGTTTTTCTTTGTTGTTTGCCTGTTTGTTTGAGAGGAGCTGGGGTGGGAGAGGACCATCATCAGAATGTACTGAATGAAAAAATGAACAAAACATGTTCCTTTCAGCAATGTCCATACTAATACTGGAACACTATAACACAGACAGAAAGGTCCCCATACAAGATGACATGCAAATCTGTGAAATATTCCTTGTTTAACAAAATAGGAAAGTCGGGAGATGGTGGCAGCACTTGGGAGGCAGAGGCAGGGATCTCTGTGAGTTCTAGGTCAGCCTGATCTACACAGTGAGTTCCAGGACACAGAGAAAGCCTGCTCACAAAACAAAACAAAAAAGGCAACAACAGAAGAATAGGAGCTGGCTCTATTGTAACACAGAGATGGCTCATGCACACACATGCACACACACACACACACACACACACACACTTAAATAATAAATATTCAGATACTTTTTTTCCTTTTTTTAAAAAAAAAAAATAAAACAACAAAACCAGTGTTTCTTCATGTAGTCCTGATTGTCCTGGAACTCCATCTGTAATCCAGGCTGGCCTCAAACTCACAGAGATCCTCCTGCCTGTGCCTCCTGATCTGGGATTAAAGGTGTGTACCACCCATGACTGACTGACCGTTTTCTTTAGTGGTATATCCACTGCTCTTGTGTATGTCTGTAGTACACGTTCCTGAAGAGAACCCTAATGAACTCCTTGGGTCACACACACTCACACACACACCTACACTCACACACAGAGGAAAATAGAAGCGGCCCAGTGGGAGTGAGAGAGGACAGGTTAGGGTAACTGTATTTGTGTGTGTTAAATATAGTAAAAATCCATTGTGTACTTGTATGAAAATCTCATAAGAAGCCAGGCAGTGGTAGCATACACCTTTAATCCCAGCACCTGAGGGGCAAAAGCAGGTGAATCTCGAATTCGAGGCCAGTGTGGTCTCCAGAGTGAGTTTCAGGACAGCTCAGGTTACAGAGAGAAACTGTCTCAAAAAACAAACAAACAAAAATACAAAACAAACAAAAAGTCATAATGAAAACAATTATTATGTATAGTTAACACATGCTGACAAAGACATTAAAATAAATAAGCAAATACAATAAAAAATAGAAAACCCATCCCATGACTCTGTCTCAAAATGTTTACATTGATTTGGACATTCTGTTTACATATACATTTACACACATATATGTACATACATTTGTATGTAGCACTTAATTTTATTCAAGTAATAGTAAATATTCCTGTAAGTGTAGATTCCTGTAGAGTGAGTGCTTGCCTAGGTTAAACAAACCTGATTTTTATCCTCAGGACTGATCATAGAAAAACAAAACAACAACAAAAACGGTCCCAGGAAGTAGAGAAAGGCCATCCTAGAGAGAAGAACTGGAGAGCCAGAGGGATTTGGTGCTGGAAATGCTTTTCCTGCACAATCCTGGATCCAATCCTCAGTTTCTGGGTCTCAGTGACACAAAACTGGAACTGAATATAATCTTGATGAGTCTAAACAGTTAGGGGACATTGATGCATGCCGCCCAAGCCCACAGGGTCTAAGTGGGGGTCTCCCTGGAGAATCTGGGAGTCTCTTCAGTGTGTCTTCCATGTGCTGAGCCAAAGTAAAGGCATTAAGACACTCCAGCACTTTCTGGAGAAGGGAGGTACTAGAATATGGCTAGAGGAGAAACAGGATATCTGGGAGGGGGCAGGAGGCATTTTCTAAACTAGATCTTGTAAATTGCAAGCCAAGCCTTGGAGTCAAAACCAGAGTATAACTGGGGATCGCTGAGACAAACTGGTCTGGTTCAGACTGCTGCTGGATTTGGGGAGCCTTAAAAACCCAAGTGAAGAGCTGGAGAGTATTCAGTGACTTCAGTGCTGGGCCTACGAGGAGCCATTGCGAGGCAGCAGGGATGGAGAGTGAGTCGACAGGATCCTGACCAGGTTCAGTGACTCAGAGATGCTGGTACCATGAGGGAGACCAGAAATGGTGTGTGTGGTGATGGAACCAAGGTCACTTAATCAGGCTTCTTTGCCCCACAGTCCCAAGGCCCCTTGGAATAATCTGAAGATCAATGAAGAGTATTTCATGCTGCAAATGTGGAAACTGAGGTGCAAAAGGAAGGGATGAACTGGGCAGTAGTGCATGCTTTTAATCCCAGTACTTGGGAAACAGAGGCAGCTGGATCTTTTTGAGTTCCAGGCTAGCCAGGGCTGTGAAGTCAGGTTCTGTCTAAGGAATAAGAAAAAGAAAAAAAGAAAAAAGGAATTATTTGCCTGTGGTGATGGGTGTTAGGCCTTGAACCTGGGTCTCTGTCTGTCCTGGAAAAAGGAGCATGCAGGTGAGGGTACCAGCTGGCCATGGACGCATCTGGCATAACACAGCTCATCTCCACCTAAGGAGATAAGGAAGCAAAAGAAGGCGGCTGGTGCTCTGGAGATAGGAAGCAGTCCTGGCTAAAACTAAACTTGGGATTACTTAAGGTTTCACTTGGCTAGTATTTCTGTCCCTCCATGTTGCTTACACACACACACACACACACACACACACACACACACACACACACAGCTTCCTGGAAGGGGATCTGAGCCCCAGGGGATTGGGATGGTTATGGGTGCTCACCTGGTCCAGCAGGTGCCTAGTAAGTATCAAAGGTGTACTTCAGAAATCCTTCTATAAAATGCCAGCCATACACCTAACTCTACGGTGCTGCTCTAACCACTTGGTAATACTATCTCACTTGACACATTCCCTCCCAGCCTTCTGCCAGTGAACCCTTACGGACACAGGATTTCTGGGACCAAACCTCTATTTGCATTGTCCACAGCCAGCACCCTGACCTGCAATAAATCTTTATGTGTCAAGGCTGAAGACTGGTCCAACCAACCCAACACAGAGTGGCTGTTTAAAGCTGTATAGGTTTTCCTTCGCTATTTAAGCTGGGGTGAAATTCCCAGCCAAACCTTAGGTCCTGAAAACTGTTCAGGGGATGGGAGGATGGCTTGCGATTGTCCTAGAGCCCCATTGCTGAGCATGGTACTCTAGAAAGGAGGGAGAGGGGAGGGCCCCACCTACCTGGTGAGGTCATGGGAAAGCAGCGCTGGCGCTGACACCTGGGGAAACCCGTTTCTAGGCTGCTTCCCACGCTAGCTCTCCTGGGAACCAACTAAGCCAAGCCCCAAGCAGGGAGCCCCACACCTGTTCCCCCTAGTCCAGTTCCCATCACACTGTCCCATCTGATCCAGCCCCCACCCTTCAGGCTAGCCTCAGTACCCAATCCATTCACCCAGGCTGTGGACCCTGAGAAAGGCTGTGCAGTGGCATTGGACTGAGCGATCCAGGAAACCAGAGAGACAGCAGCTTCAGAACAGAAGGCTTTATTTGCAGATTGCATTGCTCACCTTCCACACTATGACCCTGGGGAAAGGGATGACCCCTACCCCTTCCTCCTTCAGGCTCTTATTTGCAGCCCCTCCCCCCCCTCCCTGGGCCTGGACTCTCACTTCCTGTCCCTCTGCTGGCCCAGCCAGTTTGGGCAGTGCCTAGGGAGCCCTGAGACCCAGTTCTTCCCAGGGAGCAGCCTCATCCTCCCTGGCCTTGGGGCAGAGGGCAGCCCAGGTGCCAGCCTTCTCCACAGCTGCCTCCACAGCTCTTCCTCCTTCCAGGCCCAGTCCTCTCTCTCATCCGTCTGCAGCCCACCACTTCAAGCCTCACCTTCTGCTTCCCGCCTCAATCCCTCACTGGCCTCTTCTTCAGACTCCATTTCAAACCCCTCCATACCAAAGGTGACTACCTTCCAGCCCTCCAAGATGCCTGCCTCACTGTTTTCCTGCTTTGTCACACCTGTGCTAGGAGAGGGTGAGGACATCCACAATGGACCTGCCTTCAACCAAGCTGACCTGTGGCCCCAGGGTGAGAAACTGGGAATCCATCCCAAGCTGCTCAGAGACACACACACACTGATGTGATGATCCCATGAAAACCAAAGTGCTGGGATTTTCCTGTGAGTCTTGACCAAAGAAATCGGAATCAGAGCCAGCCCCTTGCACAGGACAGACTCACCCTGTCTTACCAGACTGTGCAGCTAGAGGCCCATATCCCCTGCTTTCAATAGAGAAGTGAGTCCCAGGAGCTGGCCAGGGCCAGGCCCTGCTAGTACCCGATGTCCCAGGGTCTAGAGGTCTCCGGCCACCTGCTTACCACTTGCACTACCCTAACTGCTCAAACAAAGCAGAAGAACTTCTTCCAGCGGCAGCGAGAGAGCGTGCGCACACCTTTTGCGTTCAGTTTCTTTTCCAGGCGGGCTTTGTGCTCTATGGCACTGAGAATGGCCGAATCAAACACCTCCTTCAAGTTTTTCTGAGTCAAGGCTGAGCATTCAAGGTAGCAGCAGGCCCGGATCTTCTCGGCCAGACCCTGGGCCTGAGGCTGGGGTACTGGGCCCTCCCGGCCTCCCTGGTCCAGTTGAATTAGTACATTGACGTCGTCCCTTAGGTCAGCCTGAGTGCCCACCAGCAACACAGGTGCTTGGGGGTTGTGAGTGCGGATCTCCGGCAGCCATTTTTCTGTGATGTTTTGGAAGGAGCTGGGCTGCACCACACTGAAGCAAGCCAGAAAGACATCGGTATCCGGATAGCAGAGGGAGCGAAGCCTGTCAAAGTCCTCCTGGGGTAGCAATGCCAGTCGTTAGCAAGATCATTCCCTTTACACTGGAGTCTGCTTCTCACTTGGGGGTGGAGACCTAAGACTCCTAAAGCCCAAAGCCTGCTCCAGTCCTACTCCAGGCAGGAGTCCTCCCAGGATCTAACCCCCTCCAACCCCAAGGAAAGCTACACCCAGCTTCTCACCTGCCCCGCAGTGTCCCAGAGCTCGATTCGCACAGGGGCTCCATCTACCAGGACTTGCACTGCAGGGGTGGGGAGGGGAAAGCATTAGTCAGGCACAGCATCCTCATCCCTCTAGGCAGGCCTCACCAGCGCCTGTTCCTGGGGGTCTTCGGTGTCCTCCTGCCGGCCCTAACCCATAACCTCACCCCAACCTCAGGGACCCCGGGATAGTAGAACATACCAGAGAAGGTGTCCAATGCCGTGGGCCGGTAGCGCGTGGGGTACCCATTGCAGGTGTAGCTGACGATGAGACTGCTCTTGCCCACCGCGCCATCGCCCACTAGGACGCATTTGATGCCCAGCTCCGGAGGTGCGCTGCTCCGCCGCGGTGGGGTCGGGGCTGGGAGAGGCGGTGGCTCGGCCTCACTCAGCTCCCGCGGCGGCATGGCCCGCTCCCGGGGTAGCAGAGGGGCCAGCCCGGACCAGGCTCCGCAGTGCTCAGGGAAGCCGATTCCGCAGGCAGACGCAGACAGTCTGTCCAAGCAGGGCACGCCCGCTGAAGGCTAACAGAGAGTATATGTGTTGGGCCCCGCCCACCTCATCTGCTTGTCCCAAGAGGCGCGATCCCGCCCACCGACCTGAACCTCCCTCTGCAGAACACTCAGCCATAGCAAAGCATCCAGAGAAGAAAGAGATATGAAAGCCTGGCACCACGAAGGTACAAAGACAAAGACCTGGCATATAATATTTGGTAGAGCCATTATTTACTGTTAGCAGGAAGACATAAACTACAAAATCCATAATACAGCATGTTCAAATTAAACACAGCAATTAAATCTTTTCTAAGGGGGAAAAGCTTTTATACATATGTAGGCATGAGTATTAAACATCAACATAGAAATTTTATTAATAAAGTATTCTTTTAATGTACTGGAAGTGAGGCTGAGATTGTAGCCCAGAGTGCCTGTTTAGCATGTATAAAGCCCTGGATCTGATTCCCCAGCACCATGGCCTGGTGGTGCATTCCTCTAACCCCGGTACCTTGGAGTACGAGTTAGAAAGCTTAGAAAGACCGTCCCCTCTTTCACAGAGACAGATGGAGACCAGCCTGGGCTACAATGTGAGACCTTGTCTCAAATAAACAAATACCCTGGCATGGTGGCTGCCCCATGCCTTTATTCCCAGCAGTGGGGAGACAGAAGCAGAGGTAGAAGCTGTGTGACTGAGTCCATCTTGGTCTATATAGTTAAGTTATAGAACAGTCAATACAATATAATGAAACCCTGTCTCAAAACAAACAAAAACATTATACACAGTGTATATATATATATATATATATATATATATATATATACATGTATATATGTATGTATATTATAGGGGTTGGTGATGTAATCTATGGTAGAGTTCTTGCTTAGCATACATAATGCCCTCTGTTTAATGCCTAGCACATAAAATAAAATACACAGGGCTGGAGAGATGGTCCAGTGGTCAAGGAACTTTTACAAAGAACAGCCATTCAGCACAGAAATTGTGAAGCTTCCCACTGGATTTTATACTTTCCCTATCAAATATATTTTTGAATACTTTTAAAAGATTTAATGTATGTGTTTTGTCTGCATGTATGTCTATGCACCACATGCATACAGTGCCCAGGGAGGCCGGAAGAGAATGTCAGATCCCTGGAACTGGTGTAGAGATGGCTGTTGGCAGCCGTAAGGGAGCTTAGAACCAAAGTCACATCATTTACCAGTGCAACAAGTGCCCCTAACTGCTCAGACATTTCTTCAGCACCACCCTCCACGTGCATCTGAATATTTGTAAAGCTCCCAAAGTACTTACTGTCATCCTTTTAAAATAAAGGCTTTATTTTTTTTTAAAAAAAAAAAACTTTATTTATTTATTTATTTATTTGCCTTGGTGTTTGCCTGGAACTGGAACTACAGACAGTTGTTAGCTGCCATGTGGGTGCTGGGAATCAAACCCGGGTCCTCTGGAAGAGTAGAGGGTGCTCTTAACCGCTGAGCCATCTCTCCAGCCCCCTATTTTTTTATTTTTAATTGTGTATTTGTACATGGGTATGGGCATGTAAGTCCAGTGTCTGAGGAGACCAAAAGAGGACCTTAGGGCCCCTGAAGTGCCTAAGTGGGTTCTGGGAACTGAACTCATGTCCTCTAGATGGGCAGCCTGCACTTGAACTACTCGGTACCTAATATTTTCATTATCATGAAAGCACATGTAATTACTTATTTTCAGATGCTGTTTCTCGCCCTGAAAGGAATTTACAGACTCAAACAAGACTTCCCAGGTAGTCACAGTCGCCTAGAGAGCAAGTGAAAGTAGTTTGATACTAATTTAGTCTCTGCTGGAGCTCCAGCAAGTGACAGACAGTAGCCCAGATCCTTTCTCTGGTTCCCTAGGCAGCCTTCATCTCAGTCTCCACGAAGGTCCCTGAGACACTGACACACAGCAGGCACACACGCAGGAGGTTTGGGGAGTGAACAAGACTGAAAGGGGAGGAGAACACTAAGAGACATCTAGTATACGGGCACAGAATTCTATAAGTCTACTTGCTATGGTGGCACTCATCTATAATCCCAGCACTTAGGAGGCTGGGGCAGCAGGGTTGCCATAAGACAGAGACAGTCTAGTTTACATGAGGAGTGCCAGACACCCAGGACTACTCTGGACCCTGCCACAGACACAGACATCTGGGTATGAAAACGGCTAAAAGCTGCCAACTTGACCACAACTGGAAAACTGTAGGCTTCCCACTACTCATTTTATATCCTAAAGTCTACTTCCCCCATTCCCTTTATCATTTTAAATCTCTAAAGATGCCAATGACCCTAGTTGTTGCCTAAAAATCCTCAGATGCATCCCCATAAGTTTTACTGAGCTACTGAAAGGTGTCTTAAGAGTCCTTCCCTTCTGTCACCCTAGAAAGTCTGAAAGCGCTCATTTTGTCCTCCTGGAAACGGAGGGCATTTAGTCTCAGCCCCCCTGTTCTTCGGCTCATAAGCTGAGTGACTCCTACAAAATCAATCACTTCACTGTCAGTGCTAGGTAATGAAAAGCAAAGTGTGTTTGTCTCTGAAAGTCCGTCTGGTATTAGCTATCTGTAATTCAGGAATCCTGGGTGTAGGTGTGGGGATGCTGCATAGGTGTCCAGGACTAAACTACTCAACACGTGTAGACAGACAAGGATAGACATACTCTCTCCCACTCTGAAATACTCCTGTTCTTTTACCTAAGTTTTAATAATAATTTTATTGGCTGGTAATATAGAATGGTATCACTATTGTCACCAGATAGTGTTATAACTAATTATATTTGATTTATTATATAATGAGTTAAGATTTATTAGAGGGAAAGAAACATAAATATAATGAGCAATTTTAGGAGAAAAAAGGCCTTTGTGCGGGGACCATCCACTTCCTCTTGTAGCATGCCAGAACTAAAAAAAGAGCAAGTTTAGGACTTAAGTCTCGAACAATTTTGGCCATGCTCCATCGGGGTCCAGATTCTTAATGTCACAAACACTTCTCTAAATAAAATCTAAATCCCCACTACTACATCACTCTTGGATCCTGGGTTCAATTCTCAGCATGACATCAATCTGGAGTAAAACATACGTCAGTAATCCTGGTGCCTAAAAAGTAGTGGCAAAGCAGGGCATGGTGCCATATACCTTTATTCTTAGCACTTAGGAATCAAAGGCAGGTAGATCTCTGTGAGTTTAAGGCCAGCTTGGTCTACTTATTGAGTTCCAGGCCAGTCAGGACTACACAGTGTAAACCTGTCTCAAAATAATAAAGATCAGAACTTCAAAGCCTCCATGGCTACATGGCAGATTCAAGACCAGCCTAGGTTATATGAGGACCAGTCTCAAAGGAAAAGAAATAAAAGCTTTATTAAAGGTACCTTCTTAATCCTTTCTGAAGATGTACAAATAGCACACAAACAGGACAAACACGAGAGATGTCTGCTGGCGTGAGTAAATGTCCTTCCTGCCTTGGCCTGAGACTGGCCATGCTGCACTGGGCTCATGGGTGGAGACACCCTCTGACCAAGGTCCCTCTGTCTAAGCTGGTTTAGGTACAGTCTTGTCAGCAAGAGGGGGAGGGAGGAGACAACCCGGGAGCTGGTGAGTCACCTGTTCCTCAGCTAAGGACTTGCAATTCTAGCTGCTGCTTCTGGGAAAGTCCTTTTCAAGGTGCCAGGGTTACAACTTTTTCCTGCCTACCTACCGTATCTACCTCAACTTCCAGACATATTTGCTAGGATTACAACTTGGATAAATGGTACAACCTTAGGATGGAGGCAGGAGACAGACAAATGGAGTCTGGAACTTGAGTGCAGCAAGGACTAAACAAACCAACACGACAGGAAAATGTAGGTAGCTCTTACGGACACAGCCAACAGGAAGGGTTTGGAATGGTCCAAACTGAACAACATAAAGCAATAATAACCTAGTATAAAACAAATATTCATAAATTCACAGCCACAAATGACTTATATGTTAATAAGCTGAGGATAAGAATTTTAAATAGCCGGGCAGTGGTGGCACATGCCTTCAATCCCAGCACTCATGAGGCAGAGGCAGGGGATCTCTGTAAGGCTGAGGTCAGTTTGGTCTACAGAGTAAGTTCCAGGACAATCAGGACTACCCAGGGAATCTCTGTCTCAAACTAAACAAACAAAAAAATTAAATAATATTTTTAGACCCTTGGTCCTGAAGGAGACAGGACAGATAATTTTTTTGAGACTTTAAATCATGTAGCCCAGGCTGGCCTTGAATTTTCTGTGTATCAGAGGACAGTCTTAAACTCTTGGTTTTCCTGAGTTCTGGGATTATAAACATGTACCATCATACTCAGCCTAAAGATCCACTTTTAAAAATGCATGTGTGAAGACTGGAAGATATCTTATCAGGTATTACCCCAGGAACAGTGTCCACATCCTTAGGGACACATTTCTCATTGGCTTAGAACTTACCGATTAGTCTAATGGTTCAGGTGATGTGGGATGCTTTTCTGTATGCTGTGAATGTCATTGTAAATAAAAGAACTGTCTTGGCCTATGGCTGGCATTTTAGAAGTAGGGGGGAAAATCGGAACATAGATAAGAGAAGAAAGGCAGAGTCAAAGAGAAACACCATCCAGCCACCCAAAAAATCATCACATAAAATAACACAAATAAGCCACGGGCCATATAACAAGACAGATCAACATAAAATTAATATAAGCCTTGTGTGATTATTTGAGACTAAGAAAAAGTCCAAACCTCTAGGCCTCTAGCCAGACATGCCCAAAACCTCGTTACAGCCAGTGAGTCCCAGAGACTGATCACTACCTTCCCAGAACTGGGATTATAGGCATGAGCCATGGCAGCTGGCATTTTTGCATAGTTCTGGGGCTGGAATTTAGGTTTGTGTGTTTGTAAGGCAAGAGCTTTACCAAGTGAGCCAAGGAGGATTGTAAATTCAATCCAGCCTGGACCACATAGATGGACTCAATAAATAACAAAGAGGGCTGGAGAGAAGGCTCGGTAGCTCAGGGTTTGCTGTGCAACCATGAGGATCTGAGCTCAATGCTCAATCCCACATACACACGGTGTGGGCTCTCTCTCTCTCTCTCTCTCTCTCTCTCTCTCATATGCACAAACAGTAAGAAATAAAAACAAAAGAGTTAGCCAATATATCATACTAATCTAAGATATTAATAATTAAGGTAACCTAGGTGTGAGGTACATGAAAACACCTTGGACTGGACTGTCTCAATTTAAGAAAATAAAATAATTTAAGGGGGCTGGAGAGATGGTTCAGAGGTTAAGAGCACTGAATGCTCTTCCAGAGGTCCTGAGTTCAATTCCTAGCAACCACATGGTGGCTCACAACCATCTATGATGACATCTGGTACCCTTTTCTGTATACTGTATACATAATAAATAAATCTTTAAAAAAATTAATTTAAACTTTTCTAAAACAAGCAGCTGCTGATTCTTCTGGTTTTTGTTTTGTTTTGTTTTGTTTCCCGAGACAGGGTCTCTCTGTGTAACAGCTCTGACTGTCCTGGAACTTGTTTTGTAGACCAGGCTGGCCTTGAACTCACAGAGATCTGCCTGCCTCTGCTGACCTGCACCCCATCCCAGTTCTGAGATTAAAGGTGTGTGCCATCACTGCCTGGCTAAAAACAGCTTTTTTTTTTTTTAAAAAAAAAAGGGATTTTTATTTATTCATTTATTTTGTATACAGTATACAGAACAGGGTACCAGATGTCATTGTAGATGGTTGTGAGCCACCATGTGGTTGCTGGGAATTGAACTCAGGACCTCCGGAAGAAGAGTCAGTACTGTTAACCTCTGAGCCATCTCTACAGCCCCCTAAAAACAGCTTCTTAAACAAACAAATCCACTACAGTCCTGATACTGAGTTATAGAAAAAAGCATCTTGATAACGACAGTAATTCAATCATTAGACTCTGACACACTTTCTAAATTTTCCCAGCTAACTGGATCAAGAGAGCGTTTGGTGTTATATTCACTGATCTTGGTTGAACTGCCTCATGGCATCACTGCCCTCTAGCTCTCAAGCCCCCCCCCCCCATATTATCCTTTGGCTCTCAGCTCTGGGCTTCTACGTCCCAGTTCTTACCCTTAGCCTCCTCTTTTTCTTTTCAATCACCACAGTTCAGCCAACACCAACTGATATCTGTCCCCAAACCCTAAGTGTCCTCAAATCTTGACCAACACTACCGAACACTTGCTAAGAGTGTCACTTAAAAATTCTCATCCAGAGCTGGGCATGGAGGTGCACACCGTTAATCCCAGCACTCGGGAGGCCGAGGCAGGTGGGTCTCTGTGAGTTCGAGGCCAGCCTGGTCTACAGAGTGAGTTCCAAGGCAGCTCGGGCTACACAGAGAGGCTGTCTCAAAACAAGACAAAATAAAACAAAACAAACAAACAAAAAAACTACAAAAAAAACCCAAAACAAATAAAAACCAAAACAAAGAAATATCTTCTTCCCTTGAGGCTGCCGAAGATGGCGGAGGCAGGGTTAGTGCCCTGGCAACAGGCCATCACACAGTGGTGGTCAGGCGCAGAGTAGCATCCACATTTCCAGAACTTTCTTTCTTTTTTTTTTTTTTTTTTAAAGATTTATTTATTTATTATGTATACAGTATAGAGAAGGGAGCACCAAATGTCATCATAGATGGTTGTGAGTCACCATGTGGATGCTGGGAATTGAACTCAGGACCTCTGGGAGAACAGTCAGTGGTCTTAACCTCGAGCCATCTCTCCAGCCCCCAGAACTTTCTATAGAAATAAGTGACCACAAATCCGGCGCCGAGCTGCATCCTTCGTGGCCTGTGCGAGGCCGGCTGCCACACTGAACCCGGCCAGGCCAGGCCGCCTGGACCGTTCCCTGGGATCCCTCCCTCCTCTGACAACAAAAACAAACAAACAAAACCCAGTAATGGTCCCTGCTGAAGACCCACAATGCCGCTTACCTGGGGTGTGAAGCTCATGGCACCGGAAATGTCTGAACCAGGTGGTGCCTCCAACACGAAGCACAGCGGAAGGAAGAGGCTGCAAACCGGAAGAAGAAGCCTTGCTCTCCTGAGTTCACAGAGCTCAAGACCAACGTGTGAGTCCATTAAAGACTGAATGTGCCTCATCCAAAACGACTCCGTTTAATTAAGTGAGGTCTCCGTTGTCCTTATTTCTAGCGATTGATAAAGCTATTTTCTCAATTTAATGAGTAAGAAGGAACGCACTGTAGCCCAGAATGTGACCCAGTCCACAGAGAATTTATCCCCCTGCTTCAGCCTTCTGAAGACATGGGCCACCCGTGGCTCTCAACCCTTTCTTTCCAAGTGTCTGACTTCCTTCCATTCAGTATCCTTGTCACAATATCCTACCCAGCTCCAGGTCTTGCTTTTGTGTACCTCTAGTGCACTCAAGCTTCCTAATAAAACAGATGTGTCATTGTCTCTAAAGCCCATAGCAAACAGTGCATGATGGGATAATATACTAAGAGGGATATATTTATTTATTTTGAGACAGAGTTTCTCTGTGTAGTCCTGGCTGTCCAGGAACTCACTCTGTAGATCATGCTGGTCTCAAACTCAGAGATCTGCCTGCTTCTGCTTCCCAAGTGTTGAGATTAAAGGTGTGCATCACCACTCTCAGTGGACTGAGAGGAATTTTAAAAACTGGGTATTGTGCATTTCCATAATCCCAGGCATGGAAATATGAAGGCAGAAAATCAGTCAGGAGTTCAAGTCCAGCTTCAGTTACATATGTAGTTCAAGGCCAGTCTTGTTATATATTGAGTTCCAAGCCATTGTAAATTGCTGTCTCAAAATAAAATGAAAAAAGAAAGAAAAGAGAGAAAGGAAGGAAGAGATAAAAGGAAAGAAGAAAGAAAGGAAGAAAAGAAAAATGGGAAGAAAGAAAAAAGGAGGAAGCAGGGGACTAGAGAGGGGCTCAGTGATCTAGAACATTGGCTGCTCTTCCAGAGGACCTGGGTTGAATGCCTAGCACCCACATAGGCAGAAGATCAAAGCTGTAACTCCAAGATCTGATACCCTCACACAGACATACGCATAGGCAAATCAATGCTCATAAAATAAAAATAAATTATTTTATTTTATACAGGAGTGGTTAAGTGCACTGACTACTCTCGGAAAGGACTTGAGAACAGTTGATGCACTTAACCTCTGAGCCACCTCTCCAGCCCAAGAAAAAGGATTTTTTAAAAAGTTCTTTAAAAAAAGAAATAAGAATAATAAGCCACATAAAGATAGATATTACACAGAGTCTGGATACTGTTTGTTATTGTGTTATCTTTGAATCTTTTGACTGCAGAGACATTTGATTATAGATGCTGCTGGATTAATCCAACCTATATATTTTGAAAATACCTTGACTTCAAAATTTAAGTCAAAAGATACATTTACTTTGCAGGAGAGGTTTTCTTTCTATTACACAGAAAGTGAGAGGCTGTAGATTCATTCTGTGTAAAGAAAATAAGGTTTGATTAAGGGAGATGCAATGAGAAATCTCCAATGGAAACAGATGACCCAGATGATCCAATGTTTCAGAGCACCTCTGTTGCAGTTTCCTCTGAGCTCTGCATTCAGAATGGCTTCAAGGATGCTGACTGAGGTGATACAGCCTCACACACCACTCAGAACTTATTCATAATTCTAAATTTTTCTTGGGTCCCTTAAAGATTACCAGCACCCCTAATCAGCAGGAAGTAGTCTAGAGAACTATGCTCACATTCCCAAAATGGATTATGGATGTTTGACTTTGTTTAGTGTGTTTGTTAAAGTTGTTATGAATAATGGTCAGGAAAATGCTATACAAAGGAGATTAGATTTGGGGTTCTTGTTTTAAAAAGATAAAGGGGAAATGTGGGATAATGTTCTTGTACACTGTAAAGCTTTTTCACTTGTATTGGTTTAATAAAATGCTAACTGGCTAGTAGAAGCAAAAAGTAGAGGCAGGGCAACTGGACTAGGAGAATTCTGGGAAGAGAAATGGCAGAGCAGTAGACACCAGCCAGATACAGGGGAAGGAAGATGAGAGTGCTGGACTGAGCAAAAGGGTACCAAGTGGCTAAGCAGAGATAAGAATTATGGGTTAATTTAAGTAAAAGAACTGGTTAGTAATATGCCTGAACTGCTGTCCCAGCAGTTACTGTAAAATTAAGCCTCAATTATTTTATAAGCAGCTATGGGACTTTGGGTTCAGACCTCAGGGCTAGGCCAGGCCAGAAGCATCAAACCACAGGGTGGTTCACTGAGATGGCTCAGCGGGTAAGAGCACTCACTCTCAAGCCTAGAAACCTGTGTTTGCTCTCAGGACACAAGTGGTAGAGGGAGAGAACTTAACTCCTACAAACTGTCCACATTGATGCCACAGCGCCTGTGTGCCCACACACACACACACACAACACATAAATAAGAATGTAATTTTAGGGCTGGAGTGATGGCTCAGAGGTTAAGAGCACTGACTGTTCTTCCAGAGGTCCTGAGTTCAATTCCCAGCACCCACATGGTGACTCACAACCATCTATAATGACATCTGGTGCCCTCTTCTGTATACTATATACTTAATAATAAATAAATTAATTAATTAAAAATTTTTTTTTAAAAGTCACTGGGTGGTGATGGTGCATGCCTTTAATCCTCAGCATCCAGGAGGCAGAGACAGATGGATCTTTGTTTTTTTTTTTTTAAGCACTTTTATTTATTTATTTAATTATTTGCCTTGGTGTTTGCCTGGAACTGGAACTACAGACAGTTGTGAGCTGCCATGTGGGTGCTGGGAATCGAACCCGGGTCCTCTGGAAGAGCAGACGGTGCTCTTAACCGCTGAGCCATCTCTCCAGCCCCCAGATGGATCTTTGTAAATTTGAGGCCATTCTGGTTTATAGATCAAGTTCTAGGACAGCTAAGGCTACAAAGAAAAATATTGTCTCAAAAATAAATAAGTAGATAGATAAATTAAAAATAATGAAACCAAATGTAGAGTGTGTTAAACTAGATGGGATGCTTGTTCACCTGACAAACAGGGAGCGCTGCACACACACACCTTTATTAGTGCTGTAATTGCAGATGTGGGTCACTATAGCTGTCTCTGAACATTTTACTTTTTTTTTTAAACCTTTATTTATTTATTATTTATTTGCCTTGGTGTTTGCCTGGAACTGGAACTACAGACAGTTGTTAGCTGCCATGTGGGTGCTGGGAATCGAACCCGGGTCCTCTGGAACAGCAGACGGTGCTCTTAACCGCTGAGCCATCTCTCCAGCCCCCCACATTTTACTTTTAAAATAATTACACACACATACACTGCACAGTGGCACACACCCTTACTCACAGCACTCAGAAGACAGAGCATATAATCTCCGTTTGAGGGCAGCTTGGTCTACACACTGAGTTCCAGGAAAGACAAACCTACATAATAAATTTTGTCTCTAAATTTT
This sequence comes from Sigmodon hispidus, assembly GCA_004025045.1. NCBI lineage: Eukaryota > Metazoa > Chordata > Mammalia > Rodentia > Cricetidae > Sigmodon > Sigmodon hispidus. The sequence goes on from PVIH01005839.1 coordinate 67,056, forward strand.
TACATTCTGGGGGCTGGAGAGATGGCTCAGCGGTTAAGAGCACCGTCTGCTCTTCCAGAGGACCCGGGTTCGATTCTCAGCACCCACATGGCAGCTAACAACTGTCTGTAGTTCCAGTTCCAGGCAAACACCAAGGCAAATAAATAAATAAATAAATAAAATAAATAAAAGTTTAAAAAAAAAAAATTTTTACATTCTGTGTGTGAGGGGTATATGTATGTGTCTGTGGGCGGGGGAGGAGTGTGTATGTGTCACAGTGGGCATGTGAAGGTCAACGGACAACAAAGAGGGGATCAGTCCCTTCTACCTTGTGGGACTTGGAGATTAGACTCAGGGTATCAGGTCCGGTGGCAAGCACCTCTAACTACTGAGCCATCTTACCACCTTTCCACTTTCTTAAGAATGATTGACTTTATTTTATGCGTAGAAGTGTTTAATCTGCACATACGTATTTACCACCCGTGCTCCTGGTTCTGCGGAGGTAGAAGTGGGTGCTGGGTTCCCTAGAACTGGAGTTGTGAATCATTAAGAACCACCGTGTGGGTTCTGGGACTTAAACCATGGTCCTCTTCAAGTTTTAAGTGCTCTTAATCACTGAGCCATCTCTCCAGCACCTCACTCATTAAAATGTTCTTTTTGTTCTTTTTCCATTTTTGTTTATATTTATTTTTATGTGTGTGTCTGTGTGGACCCCTGGAGCTGGAGTTATGAGCCCTTGTGAGCCTCTCTACAGAGATCTTGAGAATGCTCTCTTAACCACCGAGCCATCTCTCCAGCACCTGAATGTTTGACTTTTGCAGATAAAAAAAAAAAAAAAAAAAAAAGATCTGAAATTATTCTTTATCAGAAAACAGAGACAATGCACCATATCAACAGTGGTTTGTTTGTTTTTAATTGCTGAATGGCAGGATTATGAACAGTTCTCTGAGCGCCTACTCACTAGTGTAGAGGTCACTGCGGGTTTCCTGTGAGCTCACCTTGTGCCCCTATTAACCCGAAAGCAACCTGAGAGCGGGGAAGTCCTGGTGTGCTTCCTCATAGACCAGCTGCATCCCACATGGCAGGAATTTACTGTCTATGATGTAATGGAGAAGCGGTGGTGGCTTGTCAAATGGTGATAAGACCAGCAGACAGCCACAACTTTGATGGCACAGGCATTTGGCCACACAGCCATGCACAGCCAATAAAAACTGGCTCCACTGGTCTGGCACCTCCTCTCGAACTATGGCCTGTTACCCCTGGAGTCCATTCAGATCTCTGGGTTTTACACAAAAAACGTGTTCTCTTTAATGATGATGAGGAGGAAGAAGCTGGGCAATGTGTGTGTGTTGTACAAGTGGGTGTGTGCAGACATACATGCAGGTGTGTGAGCACCTGTGTGGGGGCCAGACGTTAATATTGAGTGTCTTCTCTTACTCTCAGCTATGGGGATATTTTTGTATCCTCTAAGAAATAAAGCTTACCTGGAGATATGAGAGAGCAGAGTCAGCCACAGAGTTAGCCATAGACGTCAGGCAGTGGTGACACACACCTTTAATCCCAGAATTTGTGATCCCATGCCTCTGCTCCAGTACTTGGGAAGCACACTCACCTTTAATCCCAGCACTAGGAGGGTTGAGACAGGAAGTGATGTGGCTGGGCAGAGGAAGGAGCATAAGGCAGATCAGGCAGGGGGTTAGCCCCTCCCCGCTTTGATTCAATCTTCCCCTTTGGGCCTGAGGATTCAGTAGTGGTGAGAAGTTTCTCTGTGGCTTTTTCCTCTGCTTCTCTGATTTTCCAGCTTTACCCCAAACTCTGGCTCTGAATTTTTATTAAGACCAATTAAAATCCATGCAACACTCAACCTTGTTTTTTTTTTTAACAAACTCTCATTAAACCTGGAGCTCACTGGTTCGTCTAGGATGCCTGGGCAGTGGCATTTCCCTTTCTCTACATCTCCAGAAGCACTGGAGTTACAGATGCATGCTCCAGGTCCAACTTTCAAGTATTGACCAACTGAGCAGTATCTCCTGCCTGAACACTAGCAACTCTATAAGAAGAGGCCTGTTCTAATTTGCTTTCTATTGCTATGGTAAACACTGTGGTCAAAGCAACTTGAAGAGGAACAGATTTATTTGCCTTACACTTCCATGTCACAGTTCGTCACCATGGGAATCCAAGGTGAAAACCCAAGACAGGAACTTGGAGGAGAGGCCATGGGGGAACACACTGCTCACTGGCTTTTCCTGGAACTCCATCTGTAGACCAGGCTGGCCTTGAACTCAGAGATCTGCCTGGATGTACCTCCTGGGGGTTAAAGACGTGTGCCACCACTGCCAGCTTCAACTTGCTTCTACAGCCCAGGACTGTCTGACCTGGTCTCTCCTATATCGATCGTTGGAAATGCCCTCATAGACTTTCCTACAGGCTAGTTAGCTCTTTTTTTTTTTTTTTTTTTTTGGAAACAGGTCTAACTGTGTATCTCCCGCTGTATTGGAACCCACTAGGTAGACCAGGCTGGCCTTGAAGTCACTGAGATCCACCTCCCTCTGCCTCCCAAGTGCTGGGATTAAAAGGTGTGTGTAGAACATATTTCTTTGGGCCACCAGATCACAAAAGACAACATGTAAACTTCCTATTAATTATGAAAGCTCAGCTTTAGCTTAGGCTTGTTTCTAACTAGCTTCTAGAACTTTATTTATCGCATAAATCCTAATTGGTATTAATAATAAAAACCCAGAGTCATATTGGGGCAAATCCTAAAAGATAAGAGAAACAGAGGAAGACTGGAGAGATGGCTCAGCAGTTAAGAGCACTGACTGTTCTGGAGGACCTGAGTTTGATTCCCAGCATCCACATGGCAGCTAACAACTGCCTGTAATTCCAAGATCTGACACCCTTACACAGTTATACATGCAGGCAAAACACCAATTCACATAAAATAAAAATAAATATTAAAAAAAGAGAAAGAGAGAGAGAGAGACAGAGGAACAAGCCACAGCCACTTCTCACCTAACCAACTCCTCAGCTGAAAGGGGAAAACCTTGTCTCTGAATCCTCAGATTGAGAAGCCAGGAGAACCGCAAGCTGAAGTGGAAGGCCCCAGCTCTGTCTCCTCCCACCTTGCATCCCTTTCTCTGCCCATCCATGTCCCAAGTACTGGCCACTGGGATCCCAAGTGCTGGGATTAAAGGTGAGGGCCACCACGAGCTGGCTCTATTTGGCCCTGAACTCACAGAGATCCAGGTGGATCTCTGCCTCTGCCTCCTGAGTGCTAGGTTTGAAGGTGTGTGTCAACACTCCCTGATCTCAATGGCTGACTCTGTGGCTGGCTCTGTTCTCTGATCTTCAGGCAAACTTTATTTTTTTAGAGCCTACACAATATATCACCACATCCATTTATATTAATCTCTGTGTTGCCACGTGGTTTGTGGCATTTACCCTTTTCCAGAGTGTCCTGCTCCTCTGTGTCCAGCTGCCAGCTCCTCCTCTCTTCTTCCGAGAGCTCTCTCTGAAAGTCCCCCCATGCCTCCTGCCTAGATATTGGCCTTTTAGTTTTCTCTTAAAGCAATCACAGTGACATATCTTTACAGTGTAATAAATATCTCAAAACAGGTGTGCAGCACTATGGCTGGCTCTACAGACCAGTCTAATCAAAGCAGCTCCTCAGTTAAGATTCTCTCTTCCAGCTGGGCTTCTAGTGGGTGTGAAGTAAGGAGGCGAAGGCTTGGAAACAATCTGAAACTGAAATAAGGAGACAAAGGACCTCAGAGCAAGACTCTATCCAGATAAGATTTCCAGCTTGTGAAAAGTCTAATGGATTCACTGCTCCTAAAAAGCAGCAGCAAACTAAGGCTGGAAATGTGATCCAAAGGGACCAGGCTCTATCCAAAATCAGCAGCAGAACGTGGCTGGTTCTAGCTGTAGAGTCACACGAGATAAAGGAAAAAGGGGGTTGTGGAATATCCTTCCACAGTTAAGGAGAGCTGCCCAGTCAGGTATGTAGCAGGCTTACATGTATTTTAGCCCCGAGAGGCCTTTGCATGAAGCTGTGAAATGGAGGCTTGCACTGTACTAGAGGACCCAAAATGTTGGCCATGGCAGAGCTGTAGGAGGTCTGCTAGAGAGAGCTGTGTATGGGAAGTGGAGTCAGCCCGAGAGAGAAGATCTGCTGTAGGCAGCAAGGCCAGGAGGGTGGAGCCATCTAAGCCCTTTGACATTGGACATGGAGCTGCAGAATTTGGAGTTTGCTGTGCTGGGTTTCAGTCTTGCTTTGGTCCAGTATTCCTTCACTTTCCCCATGAATGGTAGTGCATAGTCTCTGTCATCATATGTTCAAAGTATCTGTAAAATGATATTGAGGGAGTATTTCCTTCACTAGGCTTGGTTCGTGCCTATAATCCCAGCACTCTGAGACAGAAGCTAGAAGATCAGGAGTTCAAGGTCATCCCCCACTACATAGTCAGTTTGAGGACAGCCCAATTCATGAGACCCTGCCTCAAACCTCTCCCTCCAACAAGAAAATAAAACATTGTCTACTTCCTAATTCTCTAGGATGAGCTCATTTGTTGGGAGTGTTTAGAATGGAGCCCACACATGTGCTCTGTGAAGTGGCCCACAGTAACACCCTCTTGGTCAGGACTGGCTTCCTCACATGAAGATTCTGAGAACAGACAAGCACATTTCAGGTGAGTTTTGTCTTTTGTGATCCAGATAAAAGGAAAGTCTGGGGTCTGAAGGTTGGTTCATCTGGTAAAGGGGGAAAGGCATTTGATGACAAGCCGGAAGACTGGAGTGGACCCCTGGAACCCACATGGCGGACGGAGAGAACCTGCTCCCACAGATTGTCCTCTGGCCTCTATGAGCACACTGTGGCACATGCCCTGATCCACCGTCCATGCACACAAAATAAGTAAATGACATTATTATTTAAGAAGTCTTCTTAGTGGCAGATTAAGCCCCCTTTCTCTTAATGACATGGACAGATGAGTGTGCCTAAGGCCATGAGATGTTTTCCATCTTATGCAGAAGGAAATCTGTTGTAGTTTTTGATTGTACTCTTATATGCTGGATCAAATTCCTACAGAGAACGAAGCAAGTCCCATTCTTTATAAATGGTATTTTGATAGATACTGGAGTGTGTCTGTTATATCCGTGCCCCTTTTAAGAACAATGTTACATTATGTTCATTTGGATAAATTGTGATTTGACAGCTGATTTAAATAAAATATTTGCTTCACTTAAAAAAAAAGATTTATTTAATTTTAATGTGTAGGAATATTTTTCCCAGATGAGTGTATATGTACAGGGCAGCAGAGCCCCCAGAACTGGAGTCACAGATGTTTGTGAACCCCATGTGGGTGTGAGGATCTGAACCCAAGTTCTCTGTAAGAGCGGGTGCTCTTAACTGCTGAGCATTTCATCAGCCTCCTAATTAAAAAAAAAAATTACCAAGTGATGAAGAAGAGGGAGAAAGAAAAGCAAATTTAAGAAAATAATAATAATAAGGCCTGAGGTTTGGTCTTCCGGCTCAGGCCTGTAGCCCTAGCATTCAGGAGGTCAAGAGAAGAGAACTGCCATGAATCTGAGGCTTGCTTGGGCTACAGAGGAAGATTTTGTCTCAAACAACAACAGCAAATAAACTGGACAAGACGACACAAGCTTACATCACAGCTCTCACAGAAGCATGGGGAATTCAAGGTCATCCTCAATGGATGGCTGGTAAGTTCCAGGCCATCCTGGGCTACTTAGTGAGTTCTAAGTCAGCCTGAGACACATGAGATCCTGTCCCCAAAAGAAAAAAAAAATACAAAATGTATGGTTTTAAAGGAAAAGGACAGGGCTGGAGAGATGGCTCAGCGGTTAAGAGCACTGTCTGCTCTTCCAGAGGACCCGGGTTCGATTCCCAGCACTCACATGTCAGCTAACAACTGTCTGTAGTTCCAGTTCCAGGCAAACACCAAGACAAATAAATAAATAAATAAAGTTTAAAAAAAAAATGGAGAGAACCAGGTACCTGAGTTCTTCTCTGACCTTTATGAAAAAAAAAAAAGAAAGAAAGAAAAAGAAAAAAGAAAGGAAAAGGACATTTCAGGCCACATAAAGGGAATCAGCTCATTGTTTGTTACCTCTTCTCTCCTGCTTGCTAAGTCACAGTGTGACATTGGTCACTGCTTTCCTGCAGTCAGCTTTTGTTTTCAGTGCTAGGGAGTGATCCACGGCTACCTCACACAGCCAACGGCTCTACACTTCAGGGAACTTTTCTTTTCTTTTTCTTTTTTAAAGATTTATTTATTTATTATGTATACAGTATAGAGAAGGGAGCACCAAATGTCATCATAGATGGTTGTGAGCCACCATGTGGTTGCTGGGAATCGAACTCAGGACCTCTGGAAGAACAGTCAGTGCTCTTAACCTCTGAGCCATCTCTCCAGCCCCCCAGGGAACTTTTCGATTGTTTTTTTGAGATTCAATTGTTTTTTGTTTTCATGTAGCTCTGACTGGCCTGGAACTTATTATGTAGACCAGGCTGGCCTTGAATTCACAGAGCTCTGTCTGCCTCTGCCTTATTAAAAAAAAAAAACCAAAAGCCTAATTTTTTATATGCATTTGTATTTTTGCCTGTGTAAGGGTGTCCAGTCCCCCTGGAATTGTAGTTACAGACAGTTGTATCAGTGCTGAGAACTGAAGCCGGGTCCTCTGGAAGAGCAGTCAGTGTTCTTAACCACTGAGCCATCTCTCCATCACTCCTCCTGTTCATTTTTTTTTTTTAAACTTTATTTATTTATATTTGCCTTGGTGTTTGCCTAGAACTGGAACTACAGACAGCTGTCAGCTGCCATGTGGGTGCTGGGAATCGAACCCGGGTCCTCTGGAAGAGCAGACGGCGCTCCCAACCGCTGAGCCATCCTTCCAGCCCCCCTCCTGTTCATTTTTAAACTGAAATTTCTCAATTTAAATTGAGACTCACTTATTGCTAGACTGGCTGGCCAGCAAGCTCTGGGGAGTCACATGCCTTGTCTCAGAGTGCTGGAATTTGAGACTTCACAGCGCTTTGCAGTTCTCATCTCTCTGACCCGGACTCCTGAGTGCTGGGGTTAAAGGTCCTCATCATACCTTGCCAGATACCTGCTGAGGGCAATCTGAACTCAGCTTCTTATCCTTCCTCAGCAAGCACTTTACCCACTGAATTACCTGCACCAGCCCTCCCTGCTTTAAGGTTGCATGTAGCCTAGGCTGCCCTCTAGTCTGTTATGTAGTCTAGAGTGAACATAAATTGTTTTCTCTTAAAATTTTTTCCTTTCACCCTCCCTTTTTTCTCTCTTAAATGTGAAATGTTTCCGGAATTTGCAAACCAACCTTGCACAAGAGCCATACTAATTTTCTCCGTATTGTTTTAATCTTTTAGTATTTTATTTATTTAGTATTTAAATCTCAGTATTTTAGCACTGATAAAACATTCTCTCTCTCTCTCTCTCTCTCTCTCTCTCTCTCTCTCTCTCTCTCTCTCTCAGACTTTGACCTTGAGCTTCTCCAGCTCCTGACTGCTGGGACTATTACCTAGTTTTATGCTGTGCCAAGGGTTTAATCCTATCAAGCTAGACAAGCCCTCTAACAACTCAGCTACATCCCAGCATCCAATTTCATTTAAACCTAAAACTGTTTCAAATAGAAAATCTAAGACCAAGGATGCAGCTCATGATGCAGCATTCACATACTATTTGTGAGGCATTGGATTTGATCCTTTTGGTCTGGGTCTGACTTTAGTCAACAATCGGAAATCAGATACTAGTAATATTGTCTAATCACAAACTCAGCACAGATCGATTTGTATAATATCTGGTTGTACTCACTATGCTGTAAGAGATTTTTCTCATTTCATAAATGTAGAACTGAGATGTGATTGTGCAATTGCTAGTAAACATTCACTAGTGAGTTATTGGTGATTACCCTGGAGCAGGTACTGGTGGTGTTGGGGCTTCCCCAGTAAGTTCCCTACAGGTGTCCTGAGCAACCTCAGCCACATGACCTCTACCCCCTCACTCGGCTCCTCCTCTGCTCCTACTGCCTGCCAGGTCTCCATCCGTCTCTACACCTGCTACACTTAGACGTCGCAAAATCTATGATGCCTTCCTGAGCTGTTTCTCCCAGCTTTCCGGCTCACTCTTCCTCCTGGCTGGATACTTATGGCCTCTCTTCTGCCTCAGGTCTGCTGTCCTAGTCTTTCTAGTATCAACACCAGATAGTCTTCTCCCCACCTGCAATCTTCAATGGTCCATACAACGGCTTCCACATCTGCCCAAGGCTAGCCCCACTTTCTCCACTGCCTCCTCAGTGCTTTTCTCTTCACACTCGAGCATCATATGGTTTACAGATTTTGCTCTTGATTTTCCTGATGACTATATGCAATGCCTTTTTCTTTTTCTGATCTTAGGCCTTGAACCTAAGTCTTTCCAACAAGCTCGACAAGTGCAGTCGACATTATTCAATTGATGGCGTGACTGGAAGTGGCCTGGCACCCCACAGCCTTGCTTCCCTTTGCCTGGTGTCTCTTGGTCTGCCCAGTACACCAAGGAGCCACTGTGAGACAGGTTACAACATCACTTGGCACATGGCTCTTTCATTAGCTCTGCTGCTTTATCAATTTTGTCCTGATTTGTTTTCTGAGGATCTGACCTTGGAGGCCTGGTCCTCCTTAGGAATTCCCCTGCCTCAGCCTTCCTAGTGCTGGAGATTAAATTTTGTGCGATTTTCTTTTTGCAGTGATACGAAAACTCCAAGTCTTATGCAAACTCACACTTCTGAGCTGTGCAGCTACTTTCTGGAAACTGATGGGCCCCGGAAAGGAGGAAGAGAGGCTAAGGACTGTTCTGCCTTTGCTTGTGAAGGTGGACAGAGACAGCAATCCTATTAAAAACCAGAAAGCCCGGCAGATGCAGAACAGCCTGCCATAAGTGACGGTCTGAGAGCAAAGCTTCGAAGACTAAGATGCGTGGAAGCCTGTTGCTGGATGCCACAGGAAAATCTCGGACTGCCCTCTCGCGCCAGGATGCGGAACTGCAGCAGGGTCGGCCGCAGATGCTCCAGCTGCTCCGAGCCCAGCGCTGGCTCCGCCCCCGCCCCGCCCCGCCCCCGCCTCCCCGAGCCTCGGACACGCCTAGCAGTAGAGGATGCGGAGCTCGGGGCTCCAGTTAATACTCGCTTCTGAGACTCCGGAAGCACGTCATAAGCACGCGTCACGGGGGAGGGAGTCAGCTGAGCTGCCTGGGCGAGGTTGTGATCACCTGGGATGGGCTAAGGGGAGTCAATAATCTCTTGGGACTAGACCTCGGGTGCAAAACTGCACCCGATTCTACTGGGGGCTCCTCGATCTTCTTGTTCTATACACCGAAAGCAAAAAGGGCCTTAGGATTTTTAAAAGGTTCTCAGGATCTGTCAGACGCTGGGGAGTTACAGTTTGCAAATCCAGGACGACGGGGATCCCTGTTGTGACCCCCAGACCCTAGACCTAAGGTTCAGAGCTCGAAAACTATGGCGTCCATCCTGGATGAGTATGAGGACTCATTGTCCCGCTCGGCCGTCTTGCAGACTGGTTGCCCTAGCGTGGGCATTCCCCATTCTGGTAAGTAAAGGGGCATCACTGTTCCTTTCAGTTCCTCTAGCATTTGCGGGGGAGGCATGCATTCGGGACCTAAGCCGCAAGCCTCTCTTGATTCCCAGCTTGTCAGTCGTCCAAGTTTGAAAGAGCCACAGGAGCAGCCGCGTGATCTAGGCCCTACCACTAAGGTTCTTCAAAAGAGGGAACTGGGCAGATAAGGAAGTACTTGCCTACCAGGCTGCAGTTTGGCTTTGGGGAGAACTGAAACTAGGTTCCAGGCTTCCCCTGGGCTCTGGTTCTGTGTTTTTTTTTTTTTTCCCATCAAACTTTTTCTCGTGGAAACAGAGAGGGCGGGAACGAGCACAGAACTTGGTGGAATGTGAATGTTATAGAAGAAAGAGGTTCGATCCTAAAGAGAATTTTGTCACTGAACAGGAAAGATGGAGATGTCTGGCGTTGGGTAAAGCTGGCTGCAGTGTAGAGTGTAGGTGTCATTTTTAAAGAGAGTAGTGCAGAGTTGGCACGGTACGGTGATAAAATTGCAGCGGACTAGAGAGAAAGCAGCTGCGATCTGTGAACATTACTGATGGCATGCATCCCCAGAACTCTCTACATAATATGGAGACTCACCGAGCCATGTTACTGTGTGGGCGGGAAGAAAGGACAGCTTTAGTTCTCTAGGGATCAGTGGGCTAAAGACCAATAAAGGAGAAGCCCCAACCATCTCCCCATACCAAACGATTCCCGTTACCACTAGGAACAAGCACATCTGATACAGCCTCATTTTAGGTTCAGAGAACCAATCCCTCACGACTGTCACACGTTTGAGAAGAGCCCAAGACCCTGACTGTAAAGACAACCAGAAAACTAATGTCCAGCTCTTCGTTAACCAAGATCTGTGTGGGCAGGAATATAGGGAAGAGTGCTGTTTCTTAGGGTTTTCTGGGCTGCCCACTTCCTTCCTCTGGATAACACATTTTTTTCTTCACTCCAAACCTATAGGGTATGTAAATGCCCAGCTGGAGAAAGAAGTGCCTATCTTCACCAAACAACGGATTGACTTCACTCCATCAGAGCGCATCACCAGTCTTGTAGTTTCCAGTAATCAGCTCTGCATGAGCCTGGGCAAGGATACGCTGCTCCGGTAATGTATTTGGGAGCTTTTAAGTGACTGGGGTCTTTCTCTGCACTTGGCAAGTGAAACAGTAGATGTCCAGGAGATACCCCATTCCTTCCCAAAGAGAACCAACATTCTGTTGAAGACAGAGAGACCCACATTCAGATTCCAGATAAACGTTCAGACTATCAGCTAGTGAGTGGTCTTGAACAAGTCATTTAATCTTTCTGCTCTTTCTTTTTTTTCCTTTCTTTTTTATATTTATTTTTATTTTATGTGAATTGGTATTTTGCCTGCATATATAACTGTGTAAGGGTGTCAGATCTTGAAATTACAGACAGTTGTTAGTTGCCATGTAGATGCTGGGAATCGAACTCAGGTCCTCTGGAAAAACACCCAGTGCTCTTAACTGCTGAGCCATCATCTCTCTAGCCCCTCTTTCTGGTCTTTCAACAGTTACAGGTGGTCTTGGCCTACAAGGCTAACCACACAGATCATTGGAACTATTTGGGGAGTTCTGAAATATATCCATTAGCTGACAGAATTCTTTATCATGTGGGATAAGCCATCTGGAATAGAACAGGCCTCAGGCTGGAGAGATGACTCAGAGGTTAAGAGTACAGACTACTTTTCTAGAGGTCCTGAGTTCAATTCCCAGCACCACATGGTGGCTCACAGCCATGTATATGCATTCCAGTGCCCTCTTATGGCCTGCAGTGCAAGCAGAGCACTGTATTCATCATTAATAAATAAATACTTAAACAAACAAACAGACCTCTACCTCACAAAGATGGATCCCAGAATGAACAGTTGTTTTAACAAATAGTACTGGGGGTGTGGCTCAGTGATAAGAGTACCTGGCATTCCTGAGGCCCTGGGTTTGATTCCCAGCACTGCAAAATAAAATGCAAAATAAAATGTTGTCAATAAGGCCAGGGCCGGAGCTGGGTTGGGAGATTATTTGTGGAGTCCTTGATTAAATACCAGCACAGCTGAGAAGGGGTTGGTGGTGCACACCTGTGATCACAGTGCTTGGGAGGTACAGGCAGGAGGAACCTATAGTTCAAGGTCATCCTAGGCTGCATAGTGAATTTGAGGCCAGCCTGGGCTCTGTAAGACCCTGTTTCAAACAGACTTCAGTGTGTGGCATGTGACTATAATCTTAGCTCTAGAGAGACTGACGAAGGAGAATTGGGAACTTGATCTGGGCAGCATAGTGAGATCCTATCTCAGAAAACCAAACAGTAAACAAACAAATAAACCCCTTATACACTAATAAAGAGGGTAAATAATACCCTTAAATAGTGCCCCCAAAAGAGCTTCAGGGATGGGGTCAGCCAGTAAGGTACTTGCTTTGTAAGCATGAGAACCCACGTAAAAAGCTGCAATTGGCAGTGTGTGCAAATATGTGAACCCGCCCCTGGAACAGATCAGAGAGGTGAATCCTGGGAACTTGTGTGAGCCAGCCAGCATGGCCAAATTGGTGAGTCCTAGATTTAGTGGGAGGCCCTGTCTGAAAACAACTGTCTGTAACTTCAGGAGGTGGTCTAGTGCCCCCTTCTGGCCTATGTGATTACCTGTGCACACACACATGATTAAATAAAATGAATTTTATTAGACCCTATATATTTATTTATTATACACTATTCTAGGTGTGGTGGCACAGGTCTTTTATCCCAGCACTAGAATTAAGTACTGTTGTAAGCTGCCATGTGGGTCCTGGGGATTGAACCTGGGTCCTCTGCAAGAATAAGTGCACTTAACCAATGAGCTGTCTCTCTAGCCCCTTTAACGTGTGTGTGTGTGTGTGTGTGTGTGTGTGTGTGTGTGTGTGTGTGTGTGTGTGTGTATGTGTGTGTGTGTGTGAGTAATTTTGTTTTTCAAGGCAAGGTTTTTCTGTGGAGCCCTGGCTGTCTTGGAACCTGATCTGTAGACCAAGCTGGCCTCAAACTCACAGAGATCAGCCTGACTCTGCCTCCCAAGTGCTGGGATTAAAGTCTTGAACCATCACTGCCTGGCTAAACCTATACATTGTTAAATTTTTAAGGTATATTCACTAATTGATTTATTTCTTCCTTCTAACTTGTGGGACCTAGGGGTCAAGCTCAGGTATCAGGCAGGGTGACAGGCACCTTTACCTGCTGAATCATCTTACCAGCCCCAGAAATGTGAAAATAAATAAATAAATAAAAATTTAAATGACATTTATTTATCTACCTATTATTTGTTTGTTGTGTGGTGGCGGTAGGACATGAGTGTGTAGAGGAAAACGGATGGCGTCACCATGTGGGTCTTAGGACCCTCTTTATACTATCAGAACTGGCAGCAAGCACCCTTATCCATTGGACCATCTCACTGGTCCTTGAAAATAATTTTAACCTCTGGGCAAAGCAATTAAAATAGAGCAGGGATGGTGGAACATTCCTTTAATCCCCACACTTGGAAGGCAAAGGCAGATCGATCTTGGAGTTCAAGGTTCTGTCCTTGATCTATCTGTCAAGGTCTGGTCTACAGAGGGAGTCCTAGGACAGCCAAAGCTACAGCAGAAAAACTTTCAAAATTACAAAAAAAGTATTGAACCAAGATAGCTGTTCACACTAGGAAAGCATTCCTGTGCAGCCACATCCCATTGCAGATCATTGTGTGCGTCTCTGCTTTGGAGACATGTAGTTCAAGGCTATGGCTTTTTAATCATCCTGTTTCCACCTCTTGGGTACCACCATGCTCAGCACCAAGAGATTTTATTAAAACCCATCAGACTGGTAAAATTTAAATGTAGTAATAAACAGTGCTGGTAACGCTACAGGGAAATGGTCTGTCGTGCCTGACATACTGGAAGTTTTATTTTCAGCATCATAAGTGCAATTAAAAAAAAAGAAAAACTGCCACGAATGGTGGCACAACTGTAGACCACCATCAACTTTTGAAAAGGTAAGCTGCCAATGTCTTAAAATTTATAACATCTGGACTGGCAAGCTGACATACTTGGTGAAGAGCCTGCTGCCCAGCCTGACCACCTTGGATAGATTCCTCAGACCCACATGGGAGGAGGAGGAACTGGTTCCTGTAAGTTCCCTTTACCCTGAACTCATATACCATGGCACATGCACATGCACACACAATTGAATTATTTTTATTTCAAAAGCTACCTGGGCAGTGGTGGCACATGCCTTTAATTCCAGCTCAGGGGGCAGAGGCAGGCAGATCTTTGAGTATGAGGCCAGCCTGGTCTACAGAGGTAGCCCAGGACAGCCAGGGAAGCCCTAGTGCACTGGGGCTACTGGCTTGTGCCTGCCTCTGACCAAAGCACTTGGGAAATTTGGGAGACAGGGCCTGGAACTCACAGAGATCTGCCTGCCTTTTCTTCCCAAGTCCTGGGATTAAAGGCGTGAGCCACCACTGACCAGCATGAGCATTTAATATTAATTGTATTATTTTTTAAATAGTACTATGTGGATATGTGCTAGTGAATATAGGCACCAGTGGGGGATCAGATGCCCTAGGGTTGGAGTTGTTAGTCACTCATCATGTGTACTGGGAATTGAATGAACTCTTGTTCTCTGCCAGATCAGTGCATGTTCCCAACTGCTGAGACATTTCTCCTGCTCAGGCTGGAGGGTTTTTTTGTTTTGTTTTGTTTTGTTTTAAATGTGTGTGGGGGCATTCAAGATACAATTTCCCTGTGTAATAGCCCTTGGCTGTCCTTGGCCTTGAATTCTCAGAGATCTGCTTGCCTCTGGGTAGGCAGAGAATTGTTTTTGTTTGTTTTTAAGATTTATTTATTCATTATCTATACAGTGTTCTGCCTGCATGTATGTCTGCACACCAGAGGAGGGTACCACATCTCATTATAGATGGTTGTGAGCCATCATGTGGTAGCTTTGAATTGAGCTCAGGACCTCTGGAATAGCAGCCAATGTTCTTAACCTTTGAGTCATTTCTCCAGAACCCTAGGTTGAGGGTTCTAAGTAGGATTCTGTATCCAATTTACAGTTCTTGAGATTATATTAAGAAGTTTGGGGGGTTGGAGAGATAGCTTAGTGGTCGAGCATCTCATGGCTCCTTCAGAGGACCTAGGTTTGATTCTGAACTCATGTCAGGCAACTCAGCCACCTGGAACTCAAGCTTCAGGAAATCTGATTTTTTCTGACCTCTACAGGCATCTGCACACATACGTGCATTTGTTCACAGTGGTGGCACACACCTTTAGTCTCAATGCTCAGGAGGCAGAAGCAGGCGGATCTCTGTGAGTTTGAGGCCAGCCTGGTCTACAGGATGAGTTCCAGGACAGCCAGAGCTACCTAGAGAAACCCTGTCTCAAAAAACAAACAAACAAAAGAATCTTTTGTGTCTATGTAGCCTTAGACTTTCAAGTCTGTGATCTAAAAAGGAACTTCCGAGGCCCTGGAGGATGGCTCAGTGGTTAAGAATCCTTAAGCCAGTCCTCATGTAGAGGCCCTGGGTTAGATTCCCAGAACCCACATGGCCGCTAACAACTGTCTGTAACTCCAGTTCGAGGGAATCCAACATCCTCTTCAAACTGCCATGGGTCCTGCATACACTTACATACATTCATACACAACACATACTCATTAAATAAATAATTAATATTTTAAGAAGGGAGACTTTGGAGAGATGACTCAGCAGTTAAGAGCACTGACTGTTCTTCTGGAGGACCTTACTTCAATTCCCAGCATCCACATTGCAGCTAACAACTGTCTGTAATTCCAAGATCTGACACCCTTACACAGTTACACATGCAGGCAAAGCACCAATTCTCATTAAAAAAAAAGAAGGGAGACTTCCCGTTTTGAGAGTGACGCTGTGACTCTTGCCTTTACAGCATTGACTTGGGCAAAGCAAGTGAACCCAACCGTGTGGAACTGGGTCGCAAAGATGATGCCAGGGTTCACAAGATGTTCCTGGACCACACTGGTAAGTGTGGGGATCTGAGGAGGGTTCCCGCCTGGATGGGTGGGATCTGAACAGGGAGGAAGACACAGTATCCACTCAGGTACGTTTTCCATCCACTCCAGGCTCTCACCTGCTGGTTGCTCTGAGTAGCACCGAAGTCCTCTATATGAACCGTAATGGACAGAAGGCCCGGCCCCTGGCACGCTGGAAGGGACAGCTGGTGGAGAGTGTAGGCTGGAACAGAGCGCTGGGCAATGACAGTTGCACTGGCCCCATCCTGGTCGGCACAGCTCAAGGGCAGATCTTTGAAGCAGAGATCTCAGCTAGCGAAGGTGGCCTTTTTGGCGCCGCCCCGGATCTCTACTTCCGCCCACTGTATGTGTTAAATGAAGAAGGGGGTCCGGCCCCTGTGTGCTCCCTGGAGGCTGAGCGAGGCCCGGATGGGCGTGGCTTTGTCATTGCCACCACTCGACAGCGCCTCTTCCAGTTCATAGGCCGAGCAGTAGAAGATGCTGAGGCCCAGGGCTTCTCGGGGCTCTTTGCTGCCTACACAGACCACCCGCCCCCATTCCGTGAGTTTCCTAGCAATTTGGGGTATAGTGAGTTGGCTTTCTATACCCCCAAGTTACGTTCTGCACCTCGTGCCTTCGCCTGGATGATGGGAGATGGTGTGCTGTATGGCTCCCTGGACTGCGGGCGTCCTGACTCCCTGCTGAGTGAGGAGCGGGTGTGGGAGTACCCAGCCGGGGTTGGTCCTGGGGCCAATCCACCCCTAGGCATCGTCTTGACCCAGTTTCATTTCCTGCTGCTACTGGCAGACCGGGTGGAGGCTGTGTGTACACTGACGGGGCAGGTGGTGCTACGGGATCACTTCCTGGAGAAGTTTGGGCCACTGAGGCACATGGTGAAGGACTCGTCCACAGGTCACTTATGGGCCTACACTGAGCGTGCAGTCTTCCGATACCATGTGCAGCGCGAGGCTCGGGATGTGTGGCGCACGTACCTGGACATGAACCGCTTTGATCTGGCCAAAGAGTATTGTCGAGAACGGCCCGACTGCCTGGACACAGTCCTGGCCCGAGAGGCTGATTTCTGCTTTCGCCAGCATCGCTATCTAGAGAGTGCCCGCTGCTATGCGCTGACCCAGAGCTACTTCGAGGAGATTGCTCTCAAGTTTTTGGAGGCCCGGCAAGAGGAGGCACTGGCCGAGTTCCTGCAGCGGAAACTGGCTGGCTTGAAGCCGACTGAACGTACCCAGGCCACACTGCTGACCACGTGGCTGACAGAGCTGTACCTGAGCCGGCTTGGTGCCCTGCAGGGTGACCCAGATGCTCTGAATCTCTACAGGGACACGCGGGAATGCTTCCGTACCTTTCTCAGTAGCCCTCGGCACAAGGAGTGGCTCTTTGCCAGCAGGGCCTCTATCCACGAGCTGCTTGCCAGTCACGGGGACACAGAGCATATGGTGTACTTTGCAGTGATCATGCAGGACTATGAGCGGGTGGTAGCATACCACTGCCAGCATGAGGCCTACGAGGAGGCCCTGGCTGTCCTTGCCCGCCACCGTGACCCCCAGCTGTTCTATAAATTCTCACCCGTCCTCATCCGACATATCCCCCGGCAGCTAGTAGATGCCTGGATTGAGATGGGCAGCCGGCTGGATGCTCGGCAGCTCATCCCTGCCTTGGTGAACTACAGCCAGGGTGGGGAGACCCAGCAGGTGAGCCAGGCCATCCGCTATATGGAATTCTGCGTGAATGTGCTCGGTGAGACGGAGCAGGCCATTCACAACTACCTGCTGTCACTGTATGCCCGTGGCCAGCCAGCCTCACTGCTGGCGTACCTGGAGCAGGCTGGAGCCAGCCCGCACCGTGTGCATTACGATCTCAAATACGCGCTTCGGCTCTGTGCTGAGCACGGTCACCACCGGGCTTGCGTCCATGTCTATAAGGTGTTGGAGCTGTATGAAGAAGCTGTGGACCTGGCCCTGCAGGTAAACCTTGACCTCATCCAGGCGAGAGACCTGGAGAGGAGGGACCTAAGGAGGCGGAGAGGTTGAGGGAGGTAAGGCTAGCACTTGCAGGTTTCTTGGTAGAGAAGTGCTGTAGTGTAGAGATTGAAAACTCAGACTCAAAGCTGCGTTTGAGGTGTGTGCTTGCTGCCTGTATTCCGTGCATTTGGGAGGCTAGGGCAGAAGGGTCATGACTTTGAGGCCTCGTTAGGCTACACAGTGAGCACCTACCTGTTAGGGGGGTTTTGAGGGGCTTTGTTTTTTTGTTGTTTGGGGTGCTTTTTTTTTTTTTTTTTTTTTTTTTTTTTTTTTTTTTTTTTTTTTTTTTTTTTTTTTTTTTTTTTTTTTTTTTGTCTGTTTTTGTTTTGTTTTCAAGATAGGGTTTCTCTGTGTAGCCCTTGTTGTCCTGAAATTCACTCTGAAGACCAGGCTGACCTCAAATTCACAGAGGTCCGCCTGCCTCTGCCTCCCAAGTGCTGGGATTCAAGGCATATGCCGCCATCACCAGGCTAAAAGTATTTTTTACCTTATAATATTAATACTGCATAAATAAAGCATTCAGGAGCTGATTATAGGGGCTACACACTGAGTTCTAGGCCAGCCTAGACTATATAGTGAGCCACTGCTGTCTCGAAAAAAAAAAAAAAAAATCAGGCTGGAGAGATGGCTCAGAGGTTGGGAGCACTGACTGTTCTTCCAGAGGTCCTGAGTTCAATTCCCAGCATCCACATGGTGGCTCACAACCATCTATGATGACATCTGGTATCCTCTTCTGTATACTGTATACATAGTAAATAAACCTTTAAAAATAAAAAAATCACTAGGGGCTGGAGAGGTGACCCAGGGGTTAAGAGCAGCTGCTGCTCTTCCTGGGGACTCAGGTCTAGTTCCCAGCGAGTACACAGTAATTCACAACCATCTGTAACTCCAGTTCAAGAGGATCTGATGGCCTCTTGTGGTCACCACAGGCACCAGTAAATAGATATACTAAAATAAGCCCTCGTAAGACATGGTGCCCGATACACATATTAGCCGAAGGAGAAGATGTTACATCTCTGAATTCCCGAAAAGTCGCAGGAGAGGAATACTTACGTATTTGTTGGAGTAGGTATGTAGGTGCACATGTAGAAGCGAGAGGAGAGCATCTGCTGGTCTCACCCATCATTCTTGCCCTTATTTCTTTGAAACAGGGTCTCTCTAAACTGGAGGTTCTGGTTTTGGCTACACTGATAGCCCTCAGCCCCCATCCATCCTCCTGACTCCATTCCCCACAACTCCGGGGTTACAGTCTATGCAAGGCTCTCGACAGCTACTTATGTGGTTGTGGGATCTGAGCATGGCTGCCTTCCCGGGCCTATGTGGGTCTTTGAAACAGAGTCACATTCCATAGGTGTCCTTATGCACCCCACACTGACCTGGCAATCATTATGGAGCCCAATCTGGCCCCCAAACTGAGCCTTAATCCAGGATTTATAACACTGCACCAAGAGCTCAAATAGTTCCCCATGTGATTTGTTCTGCTTTTTGAGACAGGGTCTCCCATAGCCAGGGCTGGCTTCAAACAGCAGCATCCCGTTTCCCTCCTGAGTGCTGGGGTATTGGATGTGCAGCACTGTGTTTTGGGCATTACCCCTGACCGTTGGAGGCCTGCCACCAAAACAACCTTTCCATAGCTATGACAGGGCAGACCAGGATAGGTTTCCGCCTCTTGCTACCTGGAGTGCAGAGAATCCTGCTCCAGCTCAGCTCTCTGTGGACGTCTGCCTTTCCAGTAGTCCGATCCTAGGTGGAGAGACGTTTGGTCCTGACACCCCTGGTTTCTCCACAGGTGGATGTGGACCTGGCCAAACAGTGTGCAAACCTGCCGGAGGAGGATGAGGAACTTCGCAAGAAACTCTGGCTCAAGATCGCTCGGCACGTGGTGCAGGAAGAGGAGGATGTGCAGACAGCCATGGCCTGCTTGGCCAGCTGCCCCCTGCTCAAGATCGAGGATGTGCTGCCTTTCTTCCCTGACTTTGTCACCATCGACCACTTCAAGGAGGCAATCTGCAGCTCGCTTAAGGCCTATAACCACCACATCCAGGAGCTGCAGCAGGAGATGGAGGAAGCCACAGCCAGTGCCCAGCGCATCCGGCGAGACTTGCAGGAGCTTCGGGGGCGCTATGGCACTGTGGAGCCTCAGGACAAATGCTCCACCTGTGACTTCCCCCTGCTCAACAGACCCTTTTACCTGTTCCTCTGTGGCCACATGTTCCACGCTGACTGCCTCCTGCAGGCCGTGAGGCCTGGCCTCCCCGCCTACAAGCAGGCGAGGCTTGAGGAGCTACAGCGTAAGCTGGGGGCTGCGCCTGCTCCCACCAAAGGCTCCGTGAAGGCCAAAGAGGCTGAGGCTGGGGGGCCCAGCCGGGACCAGCTCAAGGCTGACCTAGATGAACTGGTGGCTGCTGAGTGTGTGTACTGTGGGGAGCTGATGATTCGCTCTATTGACAAGCCCTTCATTGACCCCCAGGACTATGAGGAGGAACATCGCAGCTGGCTGTAGGAAGATGTCTCCTTGTGGGTGGACAGACAGGGAGACAGCTCCCAGAACCTCCTGAGAGGGCCGTAATACTCTGGTTGGTGTTCAGTCTTTGTGATTGTGGGGGTGTGAGATCCAAGCTGCTACCCTGAGGTTTCAGACCTGCCTTAGAGCTGTTCATCCCCCAGGCAGCCCATGAGCCTGGAGAGGTCACCTGATCCTTCCAGCCCCCTGCATCTAACAGCGCCTGTACATGTTCACCCCGACTGAGTAGCCTTCCTGTGTATCGATCACTCTGGCTTCTGGGTCTCCAGCCTCCCTCTTCTAGTGTCCCAGGCACCTGTGGAGAGGGTGGTTCTGAGGTAGACATGCTCGTGTAGCCATGCAGACTCTGGGGCTCCACTGTTGGAGTGTCCTGAGGCTGAGGCAGACCAAGGGCAAGCAGACACGGTGACAAGGGACAGCATTAAATTGTCTGCACTACAGCGGTGGCTCTGGACTTGATGGCTTTGTGCTGATGCCAAGCCTGACAGGACGTGATGCCAAGATGGGGTGGGTTGCCACAAGGAAGCCTCCTGAGTGTGGTGGCACATACCTTTAATCCCAGCATCAGGAAGCAGAAGCAGGCCGATATCTGTGCATTCAAGACCAGTGTAGTCTACACATTGAGTTCTAGGCCAGCCAAGGCTACATAATATAACCCTGTCTCAAATAAAATTAAAATTAAAAAAAGACCTCCCCTGCTAGCCTTCGCACATGGTTCTTCACCTTGGGGTGAGCCGGTCCTGCAGGTTTTCCTTGCTTCCGTGTTCTCTCTGTCCTGACTCCAAGGTGCATTCTAAATCGTAGAGCTGTTCTCCCCTCTGGCCGGCAGGGGGCGCTGCTGCTCACAGAATTCATCAACTCTGGCACCTTGGGGCACTGATTTCTCACTTAGTCATAGTAATAAATGGCTTCCCCTGGTCATAGTCACCTCCTCTCCTGTTGCTTTCTCTTTCTCTCCCACTCCACTGATTCCTCCCTCCTCCTCCCCCTCCTCCTCCTCCCCCTTCTCCTCCTCCCCCTCCTCCCTTCTCTAATGTCTGTATCTGTATGCTGGCATGCATATGTGGGTATATTATATGCCTGCGTCCCACTGAGTTCCATTAGGGATGGTTACAGGAGCACAGGTACTTTACCAACACTAAAGAAAATGAGGGGGGCTGGAGAGATGGCTCAGTGGTTAAGAGCACCGTCTGCTCTTCCAGAGGACCTGGGTTCGATTCCCAGCACCCACATGGCAGCTAACAACTGTCTGTAGTTCCAGTTCCAGGCAAACACCAAGGCAAATAAATAAATAAATAAAAGTGAAAAAAAAAAAAAAAAAAAAAAAAAAAAAAAAAAAAAAAAAAAAAAAAAAAAAAAAAAAAAAAAAAAAAAAAAAAAAAAAAAAAAAAAAAAAAAAGAAAATGAGGAAATGCCTCTTCCTCCCCTAGAAGCCCTTTTTGTTTGTTTTGTGAGACACAATTTCACTATATAGCCCTGTGAGTTACTTTACAGAACCAGGCTGGCTTCATACTCACCGAGACCCACCTGCCTCTGCCTCTTGGGATTAAAGATGAGTATCACGACCTCTTGCCTCCCCCCCCAATCAAGCCTTAACTGAGCATAAATCCTCGGGAAGGGGTGGGACTACATGAACCCCCTGCCCCATGACAGTGTAAGTGGACAGGGCCAGTCCTGTGCAGAGCTTGTATGAGGGTGAGATCAGCAGCCCCAGCTGCTGTGAGTTCAAGACTGGAGTTCCCAGAAGCAGACACCACCATCCCCCCTGCTCTCTCGCTCTTCCTTTTCTGCAACATTCCCTGGGCCTGGAAGGGGGTGTAGCCTGGTGATATCTCATTTATGACATTAAGTCCCCCATCTCTGCAGTGGCTCTTACACATTCTATATTTTGCTTACTCCCCTGACATACTGGTTCTCTGCCAGCCTGTGCTTGGCTTTGCTAGAGCCCCAGTCAGGCTCTGTAGCATTGGATCTAATGTCTCCTTATCTTGCTCTGTGACTTGGCCTTTAATCACCCCTAGACAGCACTTTCTTAGTTCGGACCCAAAGCTATATCCTAGGACATTGTGGAGTCAGGCCTTCCCGAGACAGCCTTTGCCCTCTGGACAGGTGTCCTAGTGGGTTGTGTGGCTTGATGGAGGGAACAAAGTCAGTGTTCCTGTCCCCGTGCAGGGCAGCTGATCTGCCTCACAGATGCCCCTTCCCTCCACCAGCCTACTCCTGTCTCAGAAACTGTGTCTGGTCCTTAGTGGATCTGGCCCTGCCAAGTCCCCTGACACATCAGGACCCGGATCTCCTCTGTCTCTGCAGCCCAGTGACTCCCAAGGGTTCTGTCTTCCAGAAGCAGTAGAGTGAGGGGAGATGCCCCGTGTCTAACGGGCGACCCGAACCTGTTGTCCTCCTATTCGAGGAAGATCTGGAAGAACTGTGTCTCTTCTCCATGTGGCTTAAGGCTCCTTCTCACTTTGGGCACCAGAGAGATTCCATTCCACACAGTCAGTGGGTATTGAGTATAAAACCTTGAGTTTTCCACCTCCAAACTGATTGCTTGCTCGTGGCTTGGATGAACAGCTTGGAACTGCTGTCTTTGTGGGTGATGGGTGCCTAATGGATGTTATTTAAACACACACTGTCCTGTTGCCCCCTTCTCCCAGGAGATTTGGCCAAAGCAGCCTGGGACGCCCTACCCCTTCTGCCTTATCCTAAAGAGAGGCCCATCTGGTCCTAGGCTGCTTCCTCTTTCCTGGGAAAAGGCCCCAGTCTTCCCTGGCACTAACAGAACAGGGTTCCGGTGAGTCAGGGCAACGGGAAGCCAGGGCTCTTAGATCCCTGGAAACCAAGCAAGGCTTGGAATGGAGAGTAGAGAGAAGGCCCTGGGGGCTCTGGCCCTAAGCCTGGGGAGGGGCCAAAGGGAGAGGGGGAGCAGTTGTGTGGGCTGGGGCCAAGATGAATGAGCTGCCTCTGGAGCCATCACTAGAAATAGGAGGAGTGGCCACAGGCAGTGACGCGGGGCCGGGGCAGGAGGGCTGTAAACAAGGAAGCCACCTGGGGGAGATGCAGGGCGGTCCTGGGGAGCAGGTGCTTCCTGAGGCCCGCCCTTGACCGGGCCCTGGGGGCCACCCCGTCTAGCCGCCCTCCGGCACTAGGGGGCGCTGCGGACTGCCGTCTGGACCGCTCTGTTGTCTGCCAGAGTGTGGCTACCGGAGGGTGTGCCCACCCAGTGCCCTGGGCCCCCAGCAGCTGCCCTAGCTGCAAAGCACGCTGGCCAAGGGCACTGGCCCAGACAGGGCTCAGCGGGGCCAGCCTGGGTGTGAACTCATCCCTCCGCCACTACCAGTTCCCTGGCTCCTGCCCCCCTATGGGGTTCAGGTCTCAGACCAGGGCCTGGCACCAACTCTGCTGGTTAGGAGGGGGCTCCGAGGCCACCAAGCTCCTGGCTGCCCTTGGCGCTGCTCGCCCCCCCCCATCCCCTGGCGCCAGGGAAACAAAAGGTTAGAGACCCAGAGGGGCTTATCGGGGCCACCACCACTGGGTGGGGGAGGGGGCAAGAGGGGGCACACCTCCTCTCCACTCCCCCAGCTACTGATTCTTCGAGACACTTTCACAGGCGGAAATTCCCAGAGGTCAGAGGAGGGAAACAGTTAATTCCTTTTATTCAATGGGCCCCCCCTCCACACCACCCCCTAACTTCCTCCCTCCACTTCCCGGCCCCCCCCTTGTGTGAACAGGAAGTGGAGAGGAAAAGGCTCTTAGTAGAGCAGCTGGGAGCAGGAGGCAGGGAGTGGGCAGCAGGGCCTGGTGCCAGCCCTGCCCCTCATGGATGCTTGCTGCGGGGACAGAACAGCCGTGCCTGGGGATAGAACTTGCAGCCTCGCTGGAACGTGGCAGCTAAACGGGGGCAATGCCCAACCTCTAAGCCCCCTTTCCCCAACCTGCTGCCAGGCCAGAGGCTGCTGTCCTGAGGGTGCGAGCCATCTTTTGCCCAAACTCCAGCTGCCCTGGCCACTGTGGCCTCACCCATGCTGCTGGGCTGGGCATCCCAAGGCTGGAGGGCAGCAAGCAATTCATGCAGCCTCCAGCCCTGGCACTGGTTCTCCACGCAGCCCCTTGGCCCTGCCAGCCCTTTGAAGCTCAGTCCCAGCTTCCTGTTTGGGGCAGATGATGCCAAGGCCCCTCCCCCACCATTGTTTTGTAGAGACCATAGGTCCATCTGTTGCCCCCATGGTGGGGCCCCTAGGCAGTACCACTCGGGAGCAGAACCACAAAAGACCCTGCTGGCAGCTTTGCTCCTTGGGAGCAAGGCTGTCCCTGGAGCAGGTTGAGGATAAACAACCCTCAGAAGCAAGCCAATGGCAAGGCTTGCTCGCCTCAGAAACAAGCAAGAGCAATGAGACAGGAGGATGCCACTGAGTAGGTCTGGTGCTTTCTCCCACACCTGAGCATGGAGATGATACGTAAGCCTCCAGGAGAGGGGCAAGGCTCTTCCACTGAGATTCCAAAAAGGAAGACTGGCAGAGGGATTTGAGATTTCAATCACCCGCGTCTGGGTGACTTCCTTTCCCAAATAAGCTTGCCTCTGCTCAGTGTTTGCCTGGAAGGATCCTTGAGCTGAGCAGCCAGTATCCATCCCGTGTTATCACAGGATGTTGAACGGCCGGCCCTAGGTCAGTGGCCAGCAACTGATGCCCACGGAGAACAGGCCAGGGCTGAAAAAGGAATAGGGTACTAGGGTGACTCTCGGGAAAATGGTTGCTGTTCCTGGTTCCCAGGCTGCTGTGGTCAAAGGTCTGCTTGTGTTTCCCAGGCACATAGCAGGTGCCACATTATCTCTGCAGCTCACTCTTGCTCCTAACTCTCTCCCATGGACCAATCTCATAGTTCCAGGTTGCCCCCCCCACCTCCACAGGGGTTAAACCCAGAAGTGGTCTAGCCCACTTCTTCCCATACCCCCAACCCAGAGCTCATCTTGTTCCTTCTCTCAGAGGGCTAGAGACCATAGAGTGTTATAGAAACATCACTTCAAAAGGGTTTCCTACAACCGTACAACACCTGAAATTGATATGTGCGTATCTGCTGGGGGCGAGGATGGGGTGCCCATGCCTCCCGTTCATCTGGCCTGGCCTCTCCTTCTCTACTCTGTATGGGATGCCAGGCTTCCAGGAGTCTGGTTTGGAGACCACTGAGCTGCCTCCTGATTTACAAAAGCTGACCCGAAGAGGATAGGTTGGTGGGTGACAGAAAACTGTATCCAGGATCCTTTCCTCGCTCTGAGATTCCGGGCTTGTTATGAGTTAGCTGTTGTTCTCAGCCGTCTATAAGGCTTCCTTCCTTCCTTCCTTCCTTCCTTCCTTCCTTCCATCCTTCCTCCTTCCCTCTTTCCTTTCTTCCTTTCTGTTTGTTGTTTCTTTCTGTTTCTGTCCTTTGTCTCTGTGTAGCCCTGGCTGTCCTGGAGCTTGCTCTGTAGACCAGGCTGGCCTCAGAGATCTGACTGGGACTAAAAGTGTATGTCATCATTGCCTTTTCTTAAATCTTTTAAAAATTGCATTTATTTATTTACTGTGTGTGTGTGTGTGTGTGTGTGTGTGAGAGAGAGAGAGAGAGAGAGAGAGAGAGAGAGAGAGAGAGACATGTAAAGGTCACAGGACAATGTATAGGAGTCAGTGCTCTCCTCCTACCATGTGGGTCCTGGGAATCAAACCCAGGTCATTAGACTTGGTGACAAGTGCCTTCTCACAGATGCTCACACTCATATTCCATCACCAGCCAAAAAGGCTTGAGCTGAGGGACAGGGAAGGAACAGAGAGGTGACCGAGAAAGGGTGAGGATAGGTGCGTCCCTGGGTTTGTCAGCCACACCCCTGGAAAAGTCTCTTCACCTGAGAGATTCGAATATACCAGACCTTCAGGAGCTGATGGGAAGCACAGGGAAGCACACGGGACAGTTAGTTCAGAGCCTGGCGCCTTAGCCGTCAGTCAGGTACCTCTCCTCAAGCCCACAGCAGCTCCAGCTTCTCAACCGTTCTTTTCTCCAAAGAGGCTTCCTTGGGAAGGCTTTCCGACTTCTCGTAAAATAGTGACTCTAGGAAAAAAGACCAAGACCAGAATGAGGACTCCCGCAGGCATGCCGAATGAGGGCCTGAAGTAGCATAGGAATGCTCCCTAGGGCCGCAGGGTCTTGGGCTCCTAGAGGAACACAGGGCACAGCTCCAGTTCTCCGGGCCCAGGGGGCTAGGCGAGCATCACTCTGGCCCCTGAGCAGGCCTGTCCCCTCTGCCAGCCTGTCCTGTGGTCCAGCCCGGAGCTTGCACAACAAGCTGGCTGCCAGGCACTCCCCTGAGAGTTTCAGGAAGTCCCCTGGTCCCACTTTGAGCTTTGACTCTCGGGGCTGCTGCAGGCCAAATTCCAGACAGATGTCCTTCCTTCTACCTTCTGCTCTTGGCCATGTCCCTAAAGGGTAGACCTTGAGTTGTCCCCAAATCCCAACTTAGGGCGAATCATTTCCTATGCTTTCTGCATAGTCCAGCTAGAGTACCCAATGGTCAAGTTCCTTACCACCGCCAGCGAGGTCTTTTGGCATAGACACTTGGCACATGGCTCTGGCTAGCCTGCCATGGGTTCTCCTGACAGCAAGCATCTTCCCAAGTGTTCTGCCCACTTCATCCCAAACTGCAACAGACAAGTCAGCAACACCAGACAGAGACCCCTTTCTTCCCTGTATCCTCCAAACTGTCAGGTCCCTTGATACGCTCCATATTAAATTGTGCTATGCCTCTCGGCACTCAGTTTCACAATCAAATAATTCCCTTTTGGTTTCCGAGTGGAATTTTTGCTTTTATTTTTTAAGGTTTCTTGGCTTTTTCCTAAAAGCAGTCAGTCTAAATTTGTCATCACACACCCCCCATTTCCGTGCCTCGGGGCCTCCTTTCATCCCCTGGAATCTGGAAACCATATGTGTGGGCAGAAACCCCCCAGCATCCCCCAGCGCCCTGGCCCAGCAAGGTCCCCACAGAGCTAGAATGTTCGATGGTAAGAGCTTACACTCCAGGCTGGGACTAGAAAGGGAGTTTCTCTTTGGACCTTCCCAGCTTAAGCTGTGGATAATTCGTGTGGTCTAGTGGTTAGGGCTAGAACACATGGGGTCTGTCCCCAACAATCTCTTTGACTAACGCCAGAAGTCTGGGAAAGTCCAGTGTCACCTAGGGGACTCAGTTTCCCTACTCACTCAGGAACTCAAAGCTTTCCTACGTAGATTATCTCTTTACCCGCCTGGTTAGACAAGAAAAAAAAAAAAAGGAATCTTTATCCTGAATATCTTTATGTTTTATGTTCTGGATCTTACCTACTGGAGAAGCTGAAGCAGAAAGACCACAAATTCAAAAGTCTGCTTGGGCACGGAGTGAATTCAGATCAACCTTGACATCTTAAGAAGATTCTGCCTCAGCATTTTAAAATCTGGAGGCAGGGATGGGGATACTGGCGAGAATTAGCACAATTGCCAGCACATGTGAGGCCCTAGATTCAATCCCCAGTGTCTCAAAAATAAAGGAAATAAACAGATAGAGTTTATTAGCTTGTGGTGTGACAAACTGCACAATCTGCGACATGACTAAATTGCTTAAGTTTTCTGAAGGGAATGAATTTACATGCAATATCTTGCCCATCCATCCCCCACCACACACACACACACACACACACACACACACACACACACACACACACACTCTGCAGGAATTGAACCTATACAGTCACCTGTGAGGTGAGTCAGGCACTGTACCACCGAGCCACACTCCCAGCCCCGATTAATCTTTCTGAGACTAGATTTCCTTATCTACAAACTAGAGACTTCTGTTATAGCCACCACTTGATTAAATAAGAAAAAAATATTCAGAAGGGCCTAGAGCTAAGCATACTGTAAAAGCCCAGGGATGGGTTGTTGTTAGTGACAAGTCCAAAGCTTGACAGGCAGGAGCGGAGTGTACGCTCAGTCCTGCGAGGCTGCCCTGCCCAGGTCACCTCTGCCTCCCCCAGCTTTGGAGTCACAAAGATGCAGCCCTTGTCCTTGTGCTTCAGGGTTGAGCCCTGGCTGCTCCGTCCAGTCTCCATGACAACTGGAGCCCCTCCCCTTCTTCCTTCCTCCAGAGCTGTCTGTTTACTGTAAACAGCTGGCCCAGCTCAACCCCAGCTGAGCCGCCCAGGGCCAGCCAGGCCTCTGAACCAGGGCCTGGTTTGATGGATGAAGGTCTTATGCTCAGTGTCCCCAAGCTCCACAGGCCTTGAACAGACCACCTCAGCTAGTAGGGAGGGAAAAGGCATGGAGTGGGGACCTGTTACCTCAACTCAGGCCTCAGAGACAAGAAAATAGATGGGGTGTGATTGAAGAGAAGCACTCCATTAGATCTTGGTAAAAAAAATCTCCAGCTTGGCCTTAGGTTGACCCGGGTGCAAATTCTGTTTATTGACTTGTAAACTGCAGATAATAATACCTTCCTTGAGGGGAAGGGCTGGTACAGGGCAGATTGGTGATTATGCCTACAATGCTGGCTCTGGGCTTGGTTCACACTGTGATACTGAATGCATTTGTTATGTCAGTGTTCATATTCTCTTCTACACAGGGCCCCTGCACAAGTCCTGGCTAGTCCTTGACCTAGCATGCTTCAATTACACACACACACACACACACACACACACACCACAGAGAGAAACATAGACATGTGTCCACAACAAGCATACATGAGTGCTGTGTATGAAAGAAAGTTCATGAGTGCTGAGGCATGGGAGACCCAAGAGTCTAAACCCATACCTAGGCCTGAGTTTGCTGCTGACTCTGGAGCTGAGACATGTGTGTGCCAATAGCCTGGGGGTTTCCCTCCTCTCTTTCCACTGGATCTCTGGGGTACCCACCTCCTAACTCAGTGCAATGTAGTAGTACAAAGTAATGCTGTTAGAGTAGGAGTCCACCTTTCTACAAGTCAAGTGTCCAGGGCTTGATGGTCTGGAATGTGAGGCTACTGGCCTCTGAATGGGCTCATGATGGCCCATTGATTTTCCTGCAGCCTGGGAAGTGCTGACTAGTTACGAGAGACTTCTGGCCTGAGATTTAGACTTGTCCTACCTCTAACCACTAGACCCACTCAGCGGTCTTGGGGCAGAAACTGGGGCATTCATTGATTTGACTCACTCCCCACAGACCCATGAGTAAGTGCTGCTCTGGATTTTCAGACTCACTCCACTCCTGGACATGCTTGTTGGGGTCTTCCAGGCTTGGGTCCCTGTGGTTCCCAGAGTGCAACCCTGGTGTTTCCTGCAGAGCAGCACTTGGAGGCTGGAGGCCTCTGATGCTTTCCCAGCCCCCTTACCCACAGCCCTGCCTAACTGGAGTTTTTTCCCTTATACCAGTCCGGACTATTTGAGAAAGAAGAGGAGCCCCCAGTACTGAAGTCAGCCCATGGACTGGACTGGAAATCCCCCACTTCTTACCTTGGCCACTTAGGGAAATGGCCTCCCAGCAGAGGGCTGCTTCCTGCCAGGGACTTTTCTCCTGGGGATGACACAGAATGCAGTGTCGGGGACCCCAGCCTCGACAAGCACTACTTTAGCCAAGGTGAATTTATCCCCTATCCCCTTGTGGGAAGAAGGGCTCCATCTAGGACTTAAATCGGCCTAAGGAAAGCAGGGAGAAGGTAGGCCCATGGAACCAGGGAGGTGCTGCACCCACAGCACCCTGGCCTCCCCTCTTCTAGCACCCATTCTGGTAGGACCAAAACGTCATTAACTTTCCAGGTTATTGTTTCAAATTATTAGATGATTTCTAAAGATTTATTTTCACTTTGTATGCCTATGTGTTTGAATGTGTACTATGTGTGTGCCTGGTGACAATGGAAGTAAGAATATTGGATCCCCTGGAACTGGAGTTACAGACAGCTGTGAGCTTCCATGTGGGTTCTGGGGACCCAACCCAGGCCCTCCACAAGAACACAAAGACCCTTACAGCAAGATCTCTCCAGCACCAATTGCCCCAAATTTTCTTCTTTCTTTTTTTCCTCCTCCTTGCAGTACTGGAGACTAAACCATTCCTGGCTGTCATTCCTCTGTCTCTGTCTCTTTGTCTCTCTATATCTCTCCATCTCCCCAACCTCCCCCATACCCCCCACAACCCTCTAGCCCCTGGAGATAATCTTACTAAATTTCTCAGGATGGCATTTGGCTCACGATCCTTAACCCCTAGGCTCCCCAGCAGCTAGGATTACAGAAGTATACTAACAGGGCCAGCAAAGATTTTTAATTTTTCCTTGTTTTGATTGCTATATGTGTGTGCATGCACACACCTGTGTATATGGTGTACACCTGTGTTATATGTAGTGTACACGTCTGTGCCTGGCAGTCACTCCCCATTTTACTTACTCCTTGAGTAAAAATTGAGACAGGATCTCTCAATGAACCCCGAGTTTGCTGTTTTCCCATTTAACTATCTAGCCAGCAAGTTGTTTGTTTGTTTTTTCAAGACAGGGTTTTCTGTGTAGCACTGGCTGTCCTGGAATTTGCTCTGTAGACTAGGAATCAGGCTAGCCTCAAGAGATCTGCCTGCCCCTGCCTCCCAAGCTCTGGGATTAAAGCCCTGTGCCGTTGCCACCACGACCAGCACCTCGTTTGCCCTTCCTTCCTTTCTCCCCCTCCCCCCTTCCTTCCTATGAATGCTGGGAATCTGAACATGGGCCCTCATGTTTACGTACCAAGCGCTATTGTGTGGCAAAACTTCTGGGGAGACACAGCACACACGCTCACCCCGGACAGGGACCCCACTAAGACCAAAGTACAAATACCACCAAAGTCCAACTTGTGAACCAGGGAATTCTATTGGAGTTACTTATAGAAATATAGGTGAGGGGTTACTTACAGGAGCAGAAATAACTCAAAGAGAGCTGCTTTACCAAAGCCCACCCCAGTATCGGTGACATCTCACAAAGCTGGGAGCCCGGAGCACATAGGTCAGACAGTGCCCTTTAGTTGCCTTGGTTGGTCTAATCCTCCTCTGGGTTACTTGGCTGGTTTCTGCTTCTTCCAGGCAGCTGGTCTGGTTTCAAGAGTCTTCTTCGAAGCTTGACTGTGCTCCTCTGAAAGGAACTCTCAGCTTTTATAGCTGACTCTGGCAGGGTAGGACATACTGAATCTGGTCAGTTTCAGGGACTTCCTGAAGTTATTTTTAGATGAGATTTCATTATGTTGCCCCGGTTGGCCTTGAACTTCTGGACCCAAGCATACTTACCACTTGAACCTCTTGAGTGATTTTACCACACCTGTGAAAATAGCAACTTGTATTTACTTTTAGCTTTAATTATTTACTTATTTATTTCTGTGGTGCAGTGAGTGGAATCCGAGCCTCAAGTGCACTAGTCAGGAATTCTACTACAGCTACATCCTCAATCTGTATGAATATTTATAAAAACAAAGGTTGAACAATTGATATGGTGCCTTTGGCCTGTGGCATTCAGGAGTTGAAGTTCTGAGGCTCAGAAGTTGAAGGTCATCCTCAGCTGTATAGAGAATTCAAAGGCAGCCTGGGATATGTAAGAGCTTATCTGAAATAAAAATAAAACATTTAAAAAGGGCCAAGTTTGGGCATGACACATTACTACAATCTGGGAAGTAGTGGCAGGACCATCAAGAGTTCAAGGTCATCCTTGGCTCCATAGCAAGTTCAAGGATAGTTTGGGTTGTATGAGACCCTGGCTCAATAAATAAAATTAAAATAAAAGAGGACTATAAATCTACCTTAGCATATATGAAGCCCAGTACCACAAACAAAAAGAGAAGAAGGAATGAAAGATGTATGTTAAATGTTACTAGAGTTTAAGAGGGTTTGCTGTTAGCTGGGCATGGTGGTACATGTCTTTAATTCCAGCATTTGGGAGGCAGAGGCTGGTGGATTCCTGCAAATTTGAGGCTAGCCTGGTCTACAAAGTGAGCTACAAAGAAACCCTGTCTTGAAAACCCCCAAAAGAGTACTTGCTTGTCTTCTGAAGGACCGAGGCTCCATTTCCAGTGCTTACATGGTGGCTCACAGCAGTAACTCAGGTTCTAAGGGATAAAATAACCTCTTCTGACCTCCCTGGACATCAGGCATGTATGTGGTCACATACACACATGTAACCCATACACATAAAATAAAGTCTTAATTTTAAAAACTGTCATTAGGATTCAATTTTTATTTTAGCTACAAAGTAAATCTAAATAGAAATTCTATTTCCCTTGATCTTCCACCTTGATAGGTGCTTTGCTGGGCTTGTACACAGGTCACTGTGTGGTACCCACCATGCATATGAAGGAGGAGAGACCATCTCTTTGAAAGAGGTTACAAGGCATGAGTGGGCTGATCATTTTCTTTGTGCCTTGCAAACTGTGACTTAAAAAGTCACAGCTGAAGTCCTTCTGTTTGCTGTCATTTTCTTTTACATTTACTTCTTTATTTTGTGCACATGTGGGTGCACAGGTGAATGCATGTGCTATGGCACACCTGTGGATGTCAGAGGAAAACATACAGGAATTGGTCCTCTTCTTCCATGTGAGTTGCAGGGATCAAACTCAGGTCACTAGGTTTGGTTGGTAGCAAGCATCCTCCACCCCTGAGCAGTCTCGCTGGCCCTGTTTGTTGTTATTAAATTGAAAAAGGCTTAATCATCATAAGCTAAGCCCTACTGCTGGAATACTGCAGGTTTTACCACCCCAAAGACCCAGGTATCCTTACCCTGGCAGCACAGCACCACAGCATCATTGCCTGCCGGAGTTTATTGCTCTGTGGATACAGCTCATGTGGCACAGGGCTTTCCTAGCATACACACAGCCCTGGATTGGGTCCCTAGCACTCCATAAACTGAATCAGAAATTTATGGTCAGACTTGACTACAAAATGAGTTTGAGTCCAACCTGGGATACATGAAACCCTGTCTCAAAAGACAGTGAAAGTTTATCATAAAGATGACATATACATAGAACCTGCTTTCCGTGGGGCCTCTCTGAAGGCCAAGAAAACTGAGATGCTTGCCATTAGCGACCTTGCCCATGTGTGTGTGTGTGGGGGGGGAGTAGGGGGTGTCTCCCTATGCCCTAGATTGACCTTGAACTCCCTCTGTAGCACAGGCCTTAGCATGCTGAGCTCTGGAATTACAAATTTGAACCATACACCCAGCTCATGTCCAGTCAGGAGAATCTCCTGACACCAAATCAGGTCATTTTCATTTGTGTCCACCCTACATGACCATCTGGGTAAGTGAGACAGGAAATCAGTGTGGCCATGTTAGAGATGCACAGCCTAAAAGATAGCAGGGGCATTGAATTGCCCAAAGCCACACTGGTTAGCTGAGCTGAGGTTCCTGTGTGCTCACCCTTACTCATGCGCTGCCACAAGGCTGCCTGGTGGTTCAGAATTCTGCTCAGGAAGATATAGTTCCCAAGGCACATGGGAGTCCCGTTCGTTCCTCATGTCCAGGGAAGGAGAAAGACTATCTTCCTGCCACTCTAGGGACCAACCCAGGACCCTCTCTCTGTTTTTGAACGTGCAGCCTAGTTGTGGGCAATATTTCTAGAAGAGCGCTAAAGAGAGGGCGTGGACTTTTCTAACCCCAAGCTAAGTCAAAACTGCCCCGCGTTCAGCTAGCCTGGCTTGCGTGAGGGCCAGAACTTCCTCCTTCATTCAGAAGCTCAGATGTGGAAGGGTGGCCAAGGGAGAGTGAAGGGCAGCCTCAACTTCTAGCCCCCTCCCCCTCGCTGACAGCTGTAATCTGCTTGGGAAAATCTCCTCCCCCTCCCCCTGCACAGGAAAAAATATTAGTTGTCCCGATAACAAGGAAAACAAAATCCAGCGCAGGGCATCAGAGACTTCCTGAGGCGGAAAACAATGTCCAGGGAGAGCTCAGTGGAGAAGAGCTAAGTCGGAGGCTGAGCGGGCGCTCTAAGGACGCTGGTCCAGTCCTATCCGGCCGGCCGGCGGGGGAGGGATGACAGATCGAGGAACTTGGAAAAAAGATTTCCACCCCCCAAAACCTTGAAGTCTGGGCTCTTGCACTACATCCGGGAAATGATTCAGGGCAGGGTCACGTCCCCACTTGGGCCTCCAGCCCCTTTGCTCAGGTGCTCACCTCTCTTCTCTCCTGGACCCAGGCTGCTTTCTCAGGGTCCTAAGGAATTGTGAGTGAGGCAGAAGAGTCTCTTCCATGTGAACACCTGACTGAAGCCAGTGGAACCCCATAAGCACCCCTCCCTTTGCCCACAGTCACCTCCCTGAGTAATTTTCCACAGAGGCAACAACAGTTAGACACTTGTGAATGCCTTGCTCTTTGTCCCTGGGTCAGAAGACTCTATCGCCCATGTTGTCCTCTGAGGACTGGCTCCTGGGCCCAGTGGATGGCTGGGCCTTCTGAACACTATAGGCTCTGGGGAGAACATCTCCCCAACCATTACACCAGCAGGACTGCATCCCTGGCCTCATCCCAGACCAGGCCTATCAGAATCTCTGGGGAATGGTTCCAATAATTCCTGTGCGTGGCCATGATGGAGGAGTCTTGCTCTATGGAGGAGTCTTGCTCTATGCTCCCGTAAGCTATCACTTTCTGCCTTATTCCAACACCAGTGTCAAAACTGGACCCTCGGATCTAGGTGGGAGCCCTCGGAAGGGGCCACCTAGGCTGGTGGTCTCTGGAGGTGTTGGCAGGAACTCCCTGCCCCAGCTGGAGGCCAGCTGCCCAGCCCAATAGCAGGTTCTGGGTTACTGCAGCCAGCCGCTCATGCTTACCCTTCCCCTGGGCAATGAAGCCTGGGGCCTTTGTTCTCAGTCAACAGGAGTGTGACCAGAAACCCACCCACAGTTTAATTACAGTCCCATTCAGTGGCTACAGGCTGGCCACTATCCTCACTCAACCTGCTCTGCTTTGGCCCCATGGGGCTTCCAACCCAGACCAGACCAGAGCGGCTCCCCCATGTTCAGGGTCATACCAGCTTTGTTCTCAGGAGGACCTAGGTCCCGCTTGCCCCTAGTACGTGCAGCCCTTGATCTGCACAAAGCATAAAGGCTGTGACCTCCCCCAGCATCAGTGACCCTGATATAGGCCTGGTACTGTGTGTGACATGTTGCTGTGCCAAATTCTGGGCTCTCATGACCTCCTCAGAGTCAGATGTGATTTCCAGCTCATTTTAAAGAAAAATACTATTTATTTTATTATGTGAGACACATTTTGCCTGCGTGTATGTACGTGCACCACATCCGTGCTTGGTGCTTGCAGAGGTCAGAGAGAGCAATGGCTTCCCTAGAACGCAAACTGTGGATGACTATGAGCCTCCATATGGGTGCTGGGAACTGAACCCAGGTCCTCTGCAAGAGTAATGAGTCCTCTGCTGACCCATACCTTCAGGCCCCAACTAACTTTTTTTTTTTTTTTTAAACTTTTATCTTTTTTACTCCATGTGAATTGGTGCTTTGCCTGCATGTATAACTGTGTAAGGGTTCCAAATCTTGGAATTACAGACAGTTGTTAGCTGCCATGTGGATGCTGGGAATTGAACTCAGATCCTCCAGAAGAATAGTCAGTGCTCTTAACTGCTGAGCCATCTTTCCAGTCCTCCCAACTAACTTTTTATTGTTCATAATTATGTGTCAGTCAGCCTCCCGCTAAAGCCTGTGAGGAATATGTACTCAGAAAGTCACTCACCCTGCTCTCAAAGACATGAGGCACCATCACAAGATAGTGTCATTTATAGTCCCTGATACCCTCCCCAGGGATCCTACAAGCCTGGTAGATGGAATGTTGCAATTGCTCCATCCATATTTGGTCAAGGGATATTTGGTTGTTAGGTGACTTTATAGTTGAAGGTAGACATCTCAGCGTCAGGCCAACATGAGCTTCCTCTTACAGCAAATGCAGGAGGAGAGGAAAGACAGAATGAGGTGTCACCCAAAGCCTGGCCAAAAAGAAGTGATTAAGGTCCTTTTGGCTCTTGCCCAAGGATTTGGCGTCTTCTAAGTGAGAGCACATAGGTTGCCATACGCTTTGCTCAAGTGGTCTTGTTCTCCTGGAAGGCAACCAGAGGGGCTGGACCTCAGAGAAGTTTTTGTGTTTCCAGTGAGAAGACCTTCTAGGGTCTCCTGTTTCCCTCTGGAAGAGGCAGACATGGTCCCCAGTCTTTTTCAAACAGGTGAGAGGTGCTGTGGACCACTGGTGACCTGACTGTGGGCAGGGGGAAACCCCGGTGCTTATCCCCAGAGGTGCATCACTGGTGACGGCCCTGAAGCCTGCTTCTCCTTAAGCGCTGACCCTTGGCCTGGGCAGTAGGGAACAGGCCTCCGAAGCTTGGAGTGAGGGGCCTAGAAGGGAGGGGATCCGGTCCCAGCTGCCCAGCTATGGGTACTGAACAGGCCTGCCAGGGACGGCAGAGATGGGGGCACCCCACCACCTGCTTTCCCTTGTTTTGTTTCCAGGGCACTAATTACTGTGCTGAGCTTGGAGCTGCCTAATGAGGCCGCTTGGATTTCCTGTTGTTCTGGCTTCCCAAGACCCTTAAAGGGCCAGCATCACTGGGAGTATGTCCTCGGTGGGACAGTGCGGTCTGGCAGAGATGAGCATAGAGGGCTGTCTTTGAGCGCAGCCTGGACATTGAGGAGGAACCTGTTGAGTTCACTGCTCCCCTAACCCCCAAGAGTGCCCACCCAGAAGTTCCCTCACGGGAAACAGGAGCCTAAGAAAACTCATGGTTTGGCCAGGGCTCAGGGTGGGGCTAACAAGGCAAGGAGGCCAGGGTTGTGGAGGAAAGGCCGGTGATGTCACCAGCGCCCAGACTGTGAGAACCACTGCAGTACAGGCAGGAGGGAAATGCTGTGACGTCCTGTCATGTTCCCCTCCTCCCACTGGAAAATAAACACTTGTTGTCTGAGAAACCTGAGCCTCTTCTGAAGGGAAGGCTGTAGATCAGGCTATCCCCAAGTCAACCCCTCTGCACCACACCAGCAAGGCCTGCAGAATGCATGCAATCCCTTTGCACTTTGGGATTCTCCTTGGCTAGCTTCTAAAGAGCTGAGCACAGGGGATGTCTGGGAGCCTGTTCACATGCTACATGCCACAGGCTGCAGCTGGGCTTTTAGGCAGGTGAGGGGACACCATCTGTCTGCCTGACTATCCCTCAGATCCGAGGCACAGCCTTGGCCCCAGGACCTATCCTAAGTGCCACTTGGGCTATGAAGGTCCAGGCTACAGATCCCCTGGGTCCCTAGGAGGCCTGGCCTGCAGCACCCTCCCCTACAGACAGGGTGACGACATTGTTGTTCTTATACTACAGGGCCTTCCGCCTGAAGTTCCGGCTCCTAAATGGTGGGAATGAGGGTCCCCGGGACAAAGCCGGCCTGGTTCCCGCAGCCACCTCAGAATGGACGGAATCCCCATTGTGTATGGGCGCCCCATGCCCGCCCTCCCTTACCCTCACCGGACATGCCAACAAACAGCTCATTGAGCCTGGGGAGGGGCCCGAGAGACAACAATGTCCCCCAGTAGGCCATGGTAGTGAGCTCAGCTGGGGGTGGAGGCTGCCTTGGAGGCTGGAGGGCGATGACCTCAGCCTTGGGAGAGCTGGCCAATGTGAGCCTGGCCTCTCCAGTGAGGCTGAGAAGGGCTGACCCTGCAGCCTCACACTGACTGCCCCACCCCCATACTGGGAACAGACCAGCATTTCCCATATACATAAACCACTCCTGCCCTACCTGGTGCCAACCAGGGGCAGCACGCAGGTCCTTGGAACCCAGGAGAGAGATCCTGGACCCAAGAGACTAGTGGACACTTCCTCTGGCCCTCCTGGAGGTCCAGACCAAACAGTTCTCCCAAAACAGCCTCCCACAAGAACTTGCAGATCAATAGGCAAATGTACTTTCTCAAAGACCAAATCTTTGAGAAGAAGACCAGGACAGTGTTGACTTGTGTTGAGAGTCCTGGGCAGGAGGTAGTGTGGCCCCTAAACTGTGCAATACGGTTGGAAGTTAGAGAGCTCACCTTAGCCTGAGCTTATGTGTAGACTTCCAGACATATGGCCTCAGGTCATTCTCCTAAAACCTCTTTGTGGATTCCAGGCTTTGTTAGATCCTGTCTCCTTGTTCACGCAGGGTGGCCTCTGAGGGAATAGAAGGACTGGGGAACTAACCATAACAGTAGGTGGCCAACCTGCCTCCACTGTAAGCTGGACAAGGCAGGAGCAGGTCACAGAGGCTGATAGAAACAGGAGCAGAGTGTGTTGAGAGACTGGAACCATGTCTGGATTCCGGCATTTGAGACCACCCAGCTGTCCACCCAGGGAAGCTGTCAGTTCAGGGGTAAACCTGGGCATTTTGGTACATTTAGTCCACAGCCTCAAATGCAGGAAGGCTTTGTGTCTCTGGCCTCTCTGCACCTCCCACACTACACTTCCTACACTTTTCTGGTCACCACTGCCCAGTGGTGGCTGCAGAAGTGCCTCTGCCTAAGAGCCCACAGTTGAGGCTGAATTCATCTGCCTGGTGTTTCCACACCCTGACCACTAAACTCACATCCAACTTCACAAGTCAAGACCCTGTCTCCTTCCTGGCTCTGCCAGCAATACCTACCCATTTCCTCCTTACCTGGGCCTCTCGATGCCCATCTGGATGCTCTTCTTGCCTCTTTCCAAGCACTGCGCTAGGGCTGGAAAGATGGCTCTGTGGCTAAGAGTGTTTGTTGCTCCACCAGAGACACCCAGAGCCAGATCCCTAGCATCCAGGTCAGGGATGTAATCCCAGTTCTGAGCTTCTGGTATCCTTTTCTGGCCTCTACAGACATCTGCACACATGTGGGATATACTAACAGTCATATACAAATACATAATTCTAATAAACAAATATAATGAAGATCTGGTTTTTTGATTGCTTGTTTTTTCAGCTAATCCTGCCTCCATGAATCTTCTCTGACCCATGGTTCCACAGGCTAGCTACCATATTCTTTTTTATTTTTATTTTTATTTTTTTTTTTTGAGACAGGGTTTCTCTGTGTGGCCCTAGATACCCTGGAACTTGCTCTGGAGACCAGGCTAGCCTCAAACTCAGAGATCCCCCTGCCTCTGCCTCCCAGATGCTGGGATTAAAGGCATGTGCCACTACCACTCGGATTTTTATCCTTTTTAAAATATACTAATCAATCAGTTATGTGTGTATACATGTACACACACACACAGTGTTCATGTAGGAATCATGGACAACCTTGGATGTTAGTCCTCATTTTTTATCTTTTTTTTTTTTTTTTTTAAGGCACACTCTCTCATTGTATCCATCTTCCTGTAGGAGCACAAGGATCACAGACACTTATGCTATGCACTCGGCTTTTATGTGGGTTCTGGGAATTTAAACTTGTACAATAAGCACTTTACGGGCTGACCCATCTCTCCAACCCCCCCCCCACATTCCTTTTCCTCCATCTTTTCTCCACATTCCCCTTTAACCTCACATGGTAGATATCTCCACAATGAGATGGCTCTAGTACCCAATCTTTCCTT
The DNA here is from genome assembly GCA_004025045.1 of Sigmodon hispidus. Lineage (NCBI taxonomy): Eukaryota > Metazoa > Chordata > Mammalia > Rodentia > Cricetidae > Sigmodon > Sigmodon hispidus. The sequence continues at coordinate 106,767 of PVIH01005839.1, forward strand.
TTAAAAAAATAATTTATTTTTATTTTATGAGCATTGGTGTTTTGCCTGCACGAATGTCTGTGTAAAGATGCCAGATCCCCTGGAACTGGAGTTACAGACAATTGTAAGCTGCCACGTTGGTGCTGGGAATTGAACCTGCGTCCTCTGGAAGAACAGCCAGTACTCCTAACTGCTGAGTCATCTCTCCAGCCCCTCCTTCCCCTGTACCCAATCTTTGTGCATATATGTTTCATCAGTGCTCGTATGTACACACATGCACATGCATTTGAACTCAGTGAGGAGGCCTCAGGAAAATGAACCATGAACTTGTGTGAGTGTATGTGTGTGAAAGAGAGAGAGAGAGAGAGAGAGAGAGAGAGAGAGAGAGAGAGAGATGTTGTGGATTGAACCCAGGTCTTTGTGCATGCTCCGTACATGCCTTACCATTGATCTACATGCCCAAAGCTCTTGGTAGCTCTGTTGATGAATTTGCCTCAGCTTCCCATAGCTTCCTGTGTCCAGAGAGCTGAAATGTTCAAAGAAGGTATCAAGGTTGGTAACAGAAAATAGGAAGTTGGGCACAGGACATCTCGAGTTTTCATATGCCAAGATGACTCCAACCATGGGGGTGCTCCTGTGACCTAAGAAAGATTCTGGAGCAGGGTGAGTGGGCACAAGAGTGTTGATGCTTCCCTATTGCTGAGCTGTGCATAACTGAGCCCTCGGTACTGGTGACCCTGCCTTCCCACCATTGCTCAGGAATTCCCTACGAGTACCCAGACCTTTACTTTCTTACACCTATGGTGCTGCAGGAGGGCACTCAATGCTCCAAACTCCTTCGGGCTGAGAGGAGGTCCAGTTTCTATTGCTTCTAGGCCTATCTGGACATTTTCTGGAGGTTCTCTGTTAACCACAGGCAGGTCAAGTTATTCATTAGCAAACATCAGTATGCAACTCTCATTAAGTCCAGGGGAGAGTTCAACCTGGATTAACAGCTGGGATACATAGTGTAGACACTGTGGCAGGAAGTTCCCCCATATATCTAACCTAAATCCTTCCTGCTACCATTGAAGGCCATTTCCTCTTATTCTGCCTGTGCTGGGAAAAAGGGATAACTGTTCACTGTCCTCTGCTTTAGACCCATCACCTACTTGATCATGACAGTCAGATCTCTCCTTAGCTTTCTCCAGGGAACAATGACCTGCTGGCTCAAGCAGCTGTTCAGAGTTGGCACCTGTCCCCAGCCTCTTTCTATGTGAGAAATGTGCAGCCTACTTCCTGGTTCAGGCCTAACCCTTCCTTCCAGGAGACTGGCATTAGGGCTGAGTAATCCCCCACTCTTAGGTTTCTGCTGGGAGACAAAGCCAGGGGTGTGGCCCCATCTCCCACCTTTTGCTTGTCCTGGGTGGCAGCTGGGAGCAGAGATCATGTCAGGAAATGAAAGGGCAGAGTTGCTTCTAAGAGATGAGCTGTGAGTTCGTGGGAGAAGGAGTAGGGCCCAGAAGTACCCAGGGACTCCTGGAGGTTAGGATAGGCCTGCAAGCCAATCTGAAGCATCAAGGACGTTAAGAGGAGAACTGGACAGCTTTGCCCGAGGAAAGGCCACAGGAAAAGCAGGCCTGTGGACAGGACCATGAGGTCAGCCTGGAGAGGGTGGGGGTCAGCGTGGAGAGGGTGGGGGTCAGCCTGGTGAGGGTGGGGGATGAGCAGATGAAGCAACTTCTTTGGAAATACTAACCTCAAGATGAGGAAGCCAGGCTGAGTGTGACCTGTCCCAACCCCTGCCACTGCCACATTCTTCAGACCAAGTTATCTTTTGATGCAATAATTGCCTGGACACTGAGGAACACATGTCAGGAGGCCTCCAGCCTAACCTGTATTTTTGCTTTTAAAAGTTTTTTGTTTGTTTTTTTTAAAGACAGGATCTTATTTTATAACCTTGGTGGTCTGTAACTTATGTACTTACAACAAGCTGGCCTCAAGCTCACAGAGATGCCTGACTCTAGATTTTATTTTTATTTTTCAAGTGTACATGTGAATGTGTGCTGTGTGTGGAACCTAAGGAAGTCAGAAGAGGTGTCAGCTATCCTGGATCTGTAGTTACAGATGGTTGTGAGCCGCCTGATGCAGGTGCTGCCAACCAACCCGGGGTCCTCCAGAAGGCTGTCATAAGGATATAATGAGGGATGGTCACGAACTCAAATCCTTCTTCTATTTCCATGGGTGGGGATGACAGATATGTATGTCCCACTACTTCTAATTAAGTCTAGGGTCTCTCGGCCAGGTTGTCCTGGGCCTTCTCCCCGCCCCCCCCACCTCCCCGCCCTCCCACCACCTCCCTGCTTATTGGTCGAGTGTGGTCAGGAAGGAACCAGGGAAGGGAAAATCAGGGCTCTGGGCAGGTTGCCATGGAGGCTGCCTTAACCCCCAGCCTCCTCTATGGTTGGAAATACCCGATGTGTGGTTCCTGGCCCTAGCTTTCCAGGCATCTCCTGGGTTTGGCAGATGTAGCTGAAGCAGCTGCCCAGTCATCATCAAGTTGGTCCAGGCCACCGGGCTTATCTTAGTTCTGCAGCTGCCAAGTCTATGCCCTGCCTGCCCTTTCTCTTCTTCCCTCTCCTTTCAGATTTATTTATTTATTTATTAGGTAGGGTTTCTCTGTGTAACCCTGGCTGCCTGGAATGCTCTCTGTAGACCTATCTGCCTCTGCCTCTAGAGTGTTGGAATTAGAGGTGTGCACATCCATCACAACATTCCTGTCTTTTTAAGCACCCAAGAGGTCCAAGGAAAGCTTCCACTCATCATAAACAGTTAAAAAGAAGCTTCCAGAATCTTTAGCTTCCCCTCTCAGGCCTGCTGTCTCTGTAGGCCCTCGGTGCTCTTATTGAGAAGGAATACTTATCTCAGTCCCAGGTCCCATCTGCCTTGAGTGCTCTGGGAAGGTCAGGAGACAGCATGAAACTACTCCAGGCCCTTAGGTGCCTGGGACCACAGAAGAAGCGATGGAGGCCCTCCTGACCTTGCAAGAAACCAAAACAGCATTTCACCATGCCCAGGATGCCACCCACTCGGGTGCCCTTTATTTGGACATGTTGGGTCATCAGGCAAGAACAATCAGCCACTGACCAGTGCACCCACAACAGGCTGACTGTTTTCTTGAGGACCTGAGGAAAGTTGAGCCTCTCTGAGTGGCCAGCACTCTCAGTGATCAGATGGTTTGAGGGATGCCTCTCTCTTCCCCCAGGCCACTGCATGAAAGACCACCGCAGCAGGAGGGCTGCCTCCCTGGGAAGGTTTTCTCTGCAAGGCCAAAGCTTGGACAGCTATTTTCCAGGTTGTGCAGTCAGGAACTTTATCACAGTCATTCCACAAAAGACTCTGAACTCTTGACTTTTCAAATTGCTCTCCCAACCCCTCCTTCGGTTCCTTATGCCTCTTCCGAGGGGAGTGCGTCTCTGTCTTTTCCTTTACCTCTGAGACTCCTTTGTACCCTGCCCCCAGGGTGGCCTCTGGTTGTGCCTAGAGGGAAGGAAAGGAACCAAACTGTTGTTTGAGTCTTGCAAATGCGTAATTGAACGCAGTTTCTTACTCTCCTAGGTCACTACTACTATCACATCTCATAGATGAAAGAAAACAGGTGTAGAGGAGATTTCAAGCCCAGGACCACATGGCCAGGTCGCAGTCATATTCATCCACCATAGCCCAGACCACCTCAGTACTCAGCCGTGCTCGGTACCCTTCAAATCAGAACGCACTGTAGCTTAGAATACCATGCCCTTCTCCACTCCCTAGCCCTCCCGTTTTATCATCAGTTCCTGCATCCTGTTCCTTCCTTGAAGCCCCCCAGCCAGTCCTCGAGACCAATGCTAAATCATCATCTTCCTCTCTCCTCCCTTAGCCTCAGGCCTATTCTCCTGGGAATCCACTCTGACCCTGGGCAAAAACTCCAAGTACGCAGTTTCGCCGTTCTTAATGGAGCAGTAGGGAAAAGTGCGCGGCGCTGCGGGGCGCTGCCTGCTGAGCGGGAATCCAGATCCTAACCGCTGGCGCCCCTCGAGGGGAGGGGAGAGGGCGGAGGTGCTTCTGCAGCGGCATCTGTCCGAGGCGGGCGGGAAGCTGCTGCATTAAATTGTAAAATCGATTTATTGACCGGCAGGTGCGAGCTGCGGCAGATGGAGAGCAGCGCTGCCCGGGCGCATCTGCGGGGAGCGGCGGCATCGATCCTGGCCCCCCTCTGAAACCGTTCGTCCTGGGCCTTTCTGTCGGTTCACTCCTAAATGCAGGGCCAAGGTCCGAGAAACTGCGGCGCCTGCGTGGCTAGAGTGGTTCAACTCCCTTCTCTATCCTCTCCTGGCCTCAGGGCCCGAGCTGCGCCCCCAAGCCTGGTAGGCTTTGCCAGCCCCACTGCCCCAGTTGGCACGCGGCGGGCCAGCCTGACGCGTGGCAGCGCCCTGCGGCAGATGAGGCACGCGCCGGCCTCATTTCAATGTGAATGGATCGAATGAAGCAGCCATGTGGCAGCAACAGTTTGCAAATCTCCCGGCCTTCTGTGCAGCTCCCCGGCCACGGCTCCCAGCACGTGGCCCCTTCTCCGCAGCGACCGCAGCAGGGTCTCCCAAGGCTTAAGTGCCCCGCCCCAGACAGGCCTGCTTCCCCGCCCCCAGCCTGTCCTGCGGGTGCAGTAATCCAGACCCCACCTCTCTTCTACCCGGGTGCTGTGTCCTGGGTCCAGACCGCTGTCCCTTGGGAAGGGTAGCGGCCAAGAGGAGGGCTAGCACAGCGCTGGAGGTCTCTGAGCTGCGCTGGTGGCCCTGGGGAGGCCCTAAACCTCACCCCAATAACTTGCGACCAGTTGGAAGACACAGCTGAAAGAAAACTTTGGCTTTTTTTTTTTTTTCAGTTCTGCATAATTGGAGAAGCTGAGAAGTCTCATGCACAGTGGCCAAGAGGAGAGAACGGTAGAAGCAAATAGCTTCTAAGGAGAGGCTTTGCCTGCCTTCCCCAATACTTGGGCTTCAAAGCTGGGAAATGCTGAGAATGCATGCCATGGAGTTGAGGAGCTGTGGACCCAAAAAAGGGCAGCAGCTTATGGGGACCCAGGTTGGTCTGGCTTAGGGACCTATGATGTGCCTACCTCAGGGTCAGAGTCGGCTGCCCTTGACCACAGACGGGGGTCCACGGTGACCTGCTGTTCTCCTGACCTCCTAAGGATAGCCTTCTATTCCTTTGAGTAACCAGGAAGGTGTTGCTTGTCTTCCGCTTACAAGTCAGTTGGTTCTTTTTCTCATAACTAGGGAGTGTGCTCCAGCTGTGCGAGTGAGGAAACACATTTATACCTAGCAGTGTGGGTAGAGATTGATCCCAGCATATGGGAACTCTAGCAGGGACCCAGGAGTGCCCTGGCTAGGTACAAAACCCCAGGAATATTGTAAATAGTTGCTTCTGGTGAAGAGGAAAATGTAACACTTTCCTTTCTGGGTCAGAAGTTTTCTAAGTGGATGGTTTAGTCTATTTCTGAGGAAAACAATGATCCCTACTTTTGTTTGGTCCTTGACTGTTAGCTGTGCCTACTTCTTGACTATTTGCAAAATATTTTGGCACATTAGTGTATTAGGGATAGAACACTTCCAAGAGTAATAGATACCCTGTGTGGAAGTAGATGTCTCCCTTGAGAGTTAGGGAGAGTAAGTGCCAGCGTCGGAAAGAGAGCATGTGTCAATAAACTCCCAGGCTAGGATTTTGGTATGAGAGCTAACAGAGCCTGGTGGGGTTGCATGCCAACTCCAAGGAGAAAGCAGGAGCATCCTCTGACACTCTAGGCAGGTGTAGGGACACATACAGGATGCGGAGAGAGGATTTGGAAGTTCACTTGCCAGGACCGCCCGGAGGTACGCCCCGAGCCCCCTCCCTTGGGCCTGGGACTAGCTTGCCCATAACCTACATTAACTCGCTAGTGCAGCCTGGGCCCATCTGCTGGCCCCCGCCCCACCTCCGTTCCCCACGCCAACCCGCTCACGCCAGATGGTGGCTGGGAGGGGTGGCCTGCGTGGGGGACCCCGGAGCCTGTCTCCTCACCTCACCCCACCCCCACCCCACGCTCACAACCTCATGTTTCTCACCCCCCCATCCTCTATCAACACCACCCAAGTCAAAAAATCAGACCGTGTTCGTCATTGGCAGCTGTTGGGCTCCTCGTCCTCTACCACGGCCTCCCTGGGGCTAGAGACGCGTTCCTCCTCCCCCCCCCCCCGCACTGATCTTATCGTCCGACGACAGCCAGCCATCACCACGCGGGCAGGCTGACAGATGAAGCCACAGTGCCCCCGCAGCCCTTAGTGTAGCCCAGAGAGAGTTCCCTAGCACCCCCGAGACTGGGAGAAGCCAGCCCTCTTCGGTCTGCGGCCTCCGGGGAGCACGAGAGTTCTGGGAAAGCAGCTGCATGCTTTACACTCAAAGGCCACCCGGGAGAGGCGCGCGTGCGACGTGGGTGAAGCCGCCCGAAACTCAAACAACTTCTGCGCCTCCAGTTCCACCCTACATCCTGCACTCTGCAGAGAGAACTGGGCCAGCTCAGCCGCAGGCTCTCATCTTGCCTCTCTAGTGGCCCGGGGAAGCTCTGAAGTTAGGAAAGTTCCTCTCTACCCTGGCGGAGCTAGGGGGGACACACACAGATCGGGGCCAGAATGAGCGATCGAGCTCAAGGGCGACCCAGGTGAGCTTGGAGAGGCCAGAACTTCATTACCATACAGCTGAGGACGCACACCCCTCCCCATCCCAGAACCACGCCCCCTCCTCCCTTTAGGACCACTAGTCCTGGGGCTGGCACGAGCCAGAAGGTGGCGGGGGTGGAGAGCGGGAGAAGGCACGCGCTGGGCACGCCCCGCTGCTGCAGGGTGACACGCCTACCAGGTGCAGAGAAGGAGAGCAGAGTCTTAGACGCTTGGCCCTTTGCCTTGCCTGGAATGGTCACGGAAAGGTTAACGCGTCTGATGGCTTCCCAGCATTGCTGGGGACGCGTGGTGGGTGGGTGCGCATAGGCCGGAGGCCAGCGGGGCAAGAGCTACCTAAAGTCTGGGAAGGAAAGGGAGATCCAAGTCCCCTGGCGCTGCTTTTGGCTTTCTCGGTTTGAGTTCTTCCCACCTGCTGGAGAACTGACTACAAGGGAGCTAATGCCTGGAGCAGATGAAGTGTTTATGGGGTCCCCTTAGAGTCTCCACCCCTAAGACCATCCGGGAACCCCCTCACCTCCCGCCGCATCACTGGCCTACCCTCCTTCTATCCTCTGGTGGCGAGGGTCTCAGCCTTTAAGCGGACGATCTCTGAGGACTGCTCCCTGGGCAGGCGCAGAGCTGGGAGCCCAGAGGTTGAAAGAGGGGCGGGGACCTGAGCCCTACTGGCTAGTTGACAGGGGGAGCGGCGGGGGCGGAGGCCCCCTCCGGTGGGTGCTGGGACTGTAGCCACTAGAGGCCTGGAGGGGAGGGGAGAGTGACCATGAGTCTGTCTGAGTGACAGGCTGCGAAGAGGAGCCAATATATATAAGAAAGGCTCCGGGGAGAGCAGGTTTCAGTAGCGGCGCTGCTCGCCCGCCAGGAACCCGAGGCTGGGAGCCTCAGCCAAAGCCGCTTGGGTGCAGTGGACCCCGGCTCTAGTCCGCTCGAGGCCCTAGGATTAGCCCCAGGACACATCCTTAGAGCGACCACCGCCCAGTCGCCTTCACCTGGATTATCTACGAAGGCATCGAGCCGCGGAGTTTTCCAGAAGGCGACGACAAGAGAGTCCCGAGAGCAATCAGCTTTTCAGGAAACTCGGCTGGCAGACGGACGTGCGGGACAGCGACATCCCCAACAAGCAAATTCAGAGTCCCCGCGTGGAGAGGACCCCCCAAGGAATGACGCCTGCGTCCCGGAGCGCCTTTCACTGGGCGCTACTGCTGCTGGCGGTGCTGCGGCCGCAGGTAACGTCCCGCGCCCTCTCCGCCCCCTCCCGCAGCGCTCCGGGCTAGCGCCAGGCGCCAGCTGAACCTGACCGCTGTCCTCCTTCCTTCTGTCCGTCCCCGTGCAGCAGCGCGCGGCGGGCTCCGGCATCTTCCAGCTGCGGCTGCAGGAGTTCGCCAACGAGCGCGGTGTGCTGGCCAATGGGAGGCCCTGCGAGCCCGGTTGCCGGACTTTCTTCCGCATCTGCCTTAAGCACTTCCAGGCAACCTTCTCGCCGGGACCCTGCACCTTCGGCAGTGTCTCCACACCGGTATTGGGCACCAACTCCTTCGTCGTCAGGGACGATAATAGCGGCGGTGGTCGCAACCCTCTCCAACTGCCCTTCAATTTCACCTGGCCGGTAAGAACAACCTGAATGCAGGAGGGGGGAGAGGGGGAAGGGATAAAAAGGTGAGCCCAGAAACCAGAGCATCTCTTCTAAGAGCCCCAACTCCTTGAGAGCCCCAGGAGCTTTCTGTCTCCTGCTCCCCCTCCCACAACACCCCCCTTCTCTCATAGGACCATCTCGGAGAGGGCTTCCACTAGCCTTTCTTGCCCTCCTTTCCACCCAGTACTTGGGATATGAGTTTCACTACCAATTCCCCAACGCTGCACCACCCGCCCACCCCCAGCTCTCCCTTACACTCCCGCATCCCGCATCCCTCCCTGCCTTCTCAGCTCACGCGCTGCACTACGCGATCACCAGTTATGTTGACCCGAGCTCGGTAACTGTATCCTGCAATTAGATTAATTAAACAGGCTGTTACGAGGCACCCCCTCCTTTCCCGCCCTGCTCATATCGCTATCTCCCCCGCCCCCCTTTGCTTCCCAGGGTACCTTCTCACTCAACATCCAAGCTTGGCACGCACCGGGAGACGACCTGCGGCCAGGTGAGTATCTCACTCTTCAGCCACAGGGGGGCGACATCAGCCGGCGCCGAAAGAGTTAAACTGTTAAAGGCGGGGGAAACGCGGACTTGGGGGTGGGGGCCGGGACGCTTAGCTTGGCCGGAGCTGCGCCCCGCGCTGGACGCTCGGATTCCGCTTGTTGCCTGGACTCAGAGCACAATTGCGTTTCCTGCGGGTTATTTTTGGCGTGGGAACGCGGGGAGCGCGGCGGTGAGAAAGGCCGAGGCTGCCAGTGCCGCTGACGGGCCCCTTCCTGTATTTTACACCTTTTGCGAATTCCGCTCCTTTGGAAAGGGAATAATGGCTTTGGGATGTTGTTCTGACACAGAGGAAAAGGATATTTCACCAGCACAACAATTCTCACTTTGAAAAGGAAAAAAGAAAAAAAAAAAAACCCATTACCTACCTCTGGAGCAGAACCCCTGAAACCGCACCAAAGAACCCCTTGCTCCCAAATCTCGAATCAGAAAGCTTCCCCCTTTTAAATTTTTTTTTTTTCCATTTTGACCTCTTTTCCTCTTTGCCCTCGGTATCTGCCTCCACAACCCTGGGATATCTTAACATCCGTGTATTGTACCCTTTTTGAATGCTATCAAGCCCCCATGCACAAGCACACACCCAGGGAGGCAAAGTTGCAATACTCTGGGACCCTCTGTCCTGTGCTTGCTGGCCCGTGGGGTTAATGGGATTACTAGACTGGTTGTTAACTGACCGCCATGGTCATGGCAAAGGTCTCTGGTTCTCTGAAGCGGGTTCTCTCCTTGCAGAGGCTTTACCAGTCGATGCCCTCATCAGTCAAATCACCATCCAACGTTCCCTTGCTGTGGGTCAGAACTGGTTACCAGATGAGCAAAACAACACCCTCACGAGACTGCGCTACTCTTACCGGGTCATCTGCAGTGATAATTACTATGGAGATAACTGTTCTCGCCTGTGCAAGAAGCGCAATGATCATTTCGGACACTACGTGTGCCAGCCAGACGGCAGTCTGTCCTGTCTGCCGGGCTGGACTGGGAAATACTGTGAACAGCGTAAGCAGCCAGCTCCCCCACACACACTGGAAAGGAAGGGAAGGGATTTCCCCCCAAGAGAGTACTATATAGTTGTCTCAGCCTCCCTAGGGTGGGTCTGTGGTCCTACTTAGCTGGGTGGGCCTCAGGACCACCTGGGGATGCTGTAACCTATGCCTCCCACCCCAGGAGGCATAAGCCCACACAGATCCCTATTTTTCATTCTGTTCAGCATGGTTCTCTCCCATCCCCTTGTCCCTGGTTCCCTTTAAGCTAATCATGGCTCCTCTTTGAGGCCAATAGTAGGAAGTGAGCTCAGGAGAGCAGGATGGGAGACTGAGGCTTTGGTACCCCAACCTCATCCAGCCCTATTTTCTTCCCTTAGCCATCTGTCTTTCTGGCTGTCATGAACAGAATGGCTACTGCTCCAAGCCAGCAGAGTGCCTGTAAGTTGGGGACAGGAAGTGGGAGCAGAGGGGCTCTTCCTTGTAACCGGGCCTCCCACCTGACACTCAGCTTTCCTTTGGTCCCGTAGCTGCCGTCCAGGTTGGCAGGGCCGCCTGTGCAATGAATGTATCCCCCACAATGGCTGTCGTCATGGCACCTGCAGCATCCCCTGGCAGTGTACCTGTGAAGAGGGCTGGGGAGGTCTGTTCTGTGACCAAGGTGAGTGAGGGAAGGAGAGATGGGGTGGGAGAGAAACTAGAGATGGTGACTAACCCCTCTCTCTTAGTCATCACTAACTGCCTTTCCTATTATTGTTCAAGGATCTTAGGATTTGTATGTGTGCACATGTGTGTGCTGTTAGGGATGGAAGTCAGGGAATCATACATACTGGGCAAGCACTCTACCTGTGACTACACCCCAGTGCAATCTTGGTACTCTTAAAGGTTCTTTTCAACTGACCTAGAATAGGATGGTGGACATTCTTTTCTGGGTACAGAAGAGCCAGGATGCATGCCTAAAGGGGCCCAAGGGGTAACAGCTTGGCAGCCTGGAACTTATGCTCATAAATTCTAGCAAGACCAAAGAGAAAGGGAGGCCAGGCTCTGTTCCTCTTTCGGCCCTTAGTTACCTATTAACCTCTAACTGTTTGCTCATCTTCCAAGGCTGTTTGAGCAGTTCTCCCCTAAACAGCTGTCTGCTGGGGTGTGCCCACTGGCCGCCCTGGGCTGTGGCCAACCTGGGCCTCTGGGTGGAGAGAACATCTAACTGCCTTTTTTAGTGCGGGCACAGCCACCTGCCTTTCTTTGGTGATACTTGCCAGGCAGCTGCCTGAGCTCACAGGGTCTCTTACCTGGTTTTTGAGGGTTACCGCTGCTGCTCTGCCTTCACAGGAGTCTGAGCCCCTTGAGAGACAGAACCTTTTCTTCTCTTTCTTTTTTTTTTTAAACTTTATTTATTTATTTGCCTTGGTGTTTTGCCTGGAACTGAAACTACAGACAGTTGTTAGCTGCCATGTGGGCGCTGGGAATTGAACCCAGGTCCTCTGGAAGAGCAGACGGTGCTCTTAACCGCTGAGCCATCTCTCCAGCCCCAGAACCTTTTCTTCTGCATCCCTATACCCATTACATTCTCCTATTTTCAGAGTCAAGCACTGTGCCTGCTGCCGTGGAGACACTGCACAGGCCTGGAGAGGATGGGGGGGGGGAGTTGCCATGTTAGAAAAAAATGCAACGCTTGCCTAGGCCCTGACTTATTGCCAGCATGAAATTCAGCCCTTGTATTCTCGACGCAGAGAACTTTTCCCATTTTTCTATCCCTAGCACGAGCACACACACACACACACACACACACACACACACACACACACACACATACACACCTTGGTCTCTTGCTCTCTCCCTTTCTGCCATCCACATTTGCTCCCAGGTCATAGTCATATACTCATTGTATGCAAACACAGCCCTTACGGCCTTTCTGTTTGCTTTGTCTGGCTCTGCCTCCTTGTTCTTCTCCAATAAGAAAATAAATAGCTATCATTCAAAATACACTTTTAA